>RBZT01000538.1:0-11702 GCA_003693705.1 Polymyxa betae
TGGGATAAATTATGGAGGGAAAAATGGGACGATTTTCCATACGCAATACCATTCTACTTCTAATAAAGCGAAATTTTCGGGCTTCTCGATAAATGTAACCATTGCTAAAAATTCCTTCATACTGGTGTGACGACGTCTGTCGTTACCATCTTCAGGTTCGGTGGTCGTAACAACTTTACGAGGCGCTTTAGCAGCCACAGCACGTGGCTGCGAAGCGGCAGCTTGGATAACCGGTGCGTTCATAGTAGAAATGGATGATATATTCGAGACAGACACACAGACACAGCATGACCAGATCAATCCCGAAAATCGATCACGCTATTTTATCTCCGGGAGAATCGATTCTCCCGGGAGAATCCGCTGAATCTCGTGGGAGAATCGATTCTCCGGGGGTCTCAAACCTCCTCGGGGAATCGATTCTCCGGGAGCGCACAAAATCAAATTTTGATACCCCCTATTGTATTCATGTATAGGTAGGCCATGTTTGGCCTCTATTCGAGCAACTCTTCATCAAGGCGGCAGATACTATATCGACTCTTAAAGCCAATATTTGCTTTCTTTCTCTAATTCTTGTTTAAACACTTTTCTTATAGTTTACTGATTGTATTCATGTATAGGTTGGCCATGTTTGGCCTATATTCGAGCAACTCTTCATCGAGACCGGCGTCCCTATCAAGGCGGTAGGTACTATATCGACTCTTAAAGCCAATATTTACTTTCTTTCTCTAATTTTTGTTTATTCACTTTTCTTATAGTTTACTGATTGTATTCATGTACAGGTTGGCCATGTTTGGAATCTATTCGAGCAGATGGTCTTCAAGATCGGCGTCCCTATCAAAGGCGGCAGGTACTATATCGACTCTGTTATTAAAGCCAATATCAACTTTCTTTCTAATTCTTTTTTATACAGTTTACTGATAGTTTAATGATTGTATAGGTTGGCCATGTTTGGCCTATTTTCGAGCAACCCGTCTTCGAGATCGGCGTCCCTTTGCGGCAGGTAATAGATCGACTCTGCTTTTAAAGCCTGGATTTACCATCTTTCACTAATGTTTCTTTATTCATTTCATTAATATTTTAGCGATTGTATTCATGTATAGATTGGCCATATTTGGTATGGTATTCGAGATGTTGGCCAGCGATATTTATTATCTTCGTTTGCTGGCCTTCTTCTGTTACTATTTTGAACTATGTTCTTTGTTATCTCCCTTTTATCTTCTTTCTTCATTGGCGGAAAAACTCACAATTTAATTCTAATTAAGTCTAGCATTGACCCCTACAATAGTTTGCTTCCAAGATGCCATTTATTCCATTCATGTTTGAATATCTAGCATCAGAATTCTTCAGCTCGATTAGCTCGAATCACAAAATAGCCCTTATGTCCTTGTAGCTTTCTCAGCATTATATTGATAGGCTCTACATTCTCCATGAACATCCATCGCGACCACTTTCGGTTCTCGGCAGAGTCATTGGCTCTATCACGAATAGGCTGGTCTCTGGATCAGTGGAATATCCCTCGCCTTTTCTGTCTGGAGATCGATACCTGTCAACATATGCAATCATGAGCTCAACTCCATCTTTGATTTTGAGCTTAGTAAACCAGTTGACAGCCCCAAACCAAAGAGATTCTTGGCCTTGAGATCCAGCTACCCGAATGGGCATCATGTGATTGCTGGTCTGCAAAGCTCTTTTCCTTTCATGATCTCTCGAGCGAAAGAGCCTTCCACGATGGATCGTACGATTGACAATAGAAAGCTCTCCTATAGCAACATGCTATCATTCTTTGTTATATTGATTTGCTATCTCTCAAAGAAATCGAATAAAGTCATAATACAATGTAAGCAGTTTATTGAACTACGCTAGATAATCTATCCCAAGCACGAAAAGAAGTTGTTAAAGAAAACTAAAACCAGAGACTCCAGATTGCACTTGTAAATCAAATAGGCTACCCGAAACTTACCTTGGAGCGCAGAAATCAGAGATTCTTCAAAATCTGCTTCTATGAGATACTGTATCATCGCTTGCTTATGACGTTGAAAAAACACGATAGGCTCGGTCTCAATTCTTGTAATACTGAAGGGAGTAGCAAGTTTTGCATTCACAGCCAGAATTGCAAGGCGGTAGTATTCGTTATTGTGATAAAGTTCTTCATGCAACCTGCCTGTAAGAAAATATGTAATGTAAGTACTAGCTTTCATTGCAGAGTAGTGGGAGGTTGATACCTATCTGCAAGTCGGTTGGCACGAACTGGAAAGATGTGATCTGTACTTCACCCAAGTTAGCATCTCCTGTCGCGCTGGACTCCCCGAAGGTCCATATCCGGTCAGAGCTACTGGAAAATCGTTCGTTATGCTGGTATCTGATAGCACAATATGATTATATTATTTTACAGATAGATGATCATGTGGATTACCTAAAGCATGATATCACCACCTGCTCGCAATAGTTTTTCTTAATGTTGTCTGACTGCCCTCTTGAAGCATGACTCATGGATTTAATCGGCCTCATGAACCTTTCCGACCAAAAGTTCCATGAGGAACCGGTCATCGGTCCCAGATCCTGAATCAAATAAGGAACAATATGAAGAGTAGAATGAACAGGGAGCGTCATCAGCATGCTGGGGATTTTCTGCAAAAAGCTTCAGGGTTTGATTGCACCGGCAAGACAGGGTCTACCTCCTCCAATAATGTTAATGCCTCGGTCAATTCGATATGAAGTCGTTCAAGATCCGACCGCTTCATCAATAAACACCAACATTTCGATAGCCTGTCAAAAAACAAATACATGCTTTTTAGAAATCGCAGGCAATCTTTTCCTTTCCGAAAAGGCCTCTTGTCAGGAATTTGAACAAACCGTGCAACATCAAGTGCCATTGAGAGCTTTTGACCACGACTTGCGACGAAACATATGGATGGAACGCATCGGCACAGCCTGCGAAGAACATGATCAGACTCAGCATTATGATGATTTCTCGAACTTACCATGAGGCATTCTTAGATGCTTCAGCCGATGAGCGATCTCTGCACGGCTGCCTGTAATCAGGGACCATGGCAGACGCGCGCTGTAATCCCACACTTCAGGAAGCCGTTTTATGTCTCGTTCGGCATCGCGAGCATCATTATCGAACACCAGGCCCGAGCCCCCAGCCTCACAATCCAACGCTTCTATTAACGTCTTCGCCACATTCTAAGCCAATTTAGTAAGCAATTAAAGAGCTTAAGAAGGCATACCCCGAGATGATGCATGTAGTCCGATTAAACTGACGGCTGGAATCCCATGGGAATGTCAAATTCTTTGAAAAGGCATCGACGCCATAGATGCCAGACGACCTGTATGGATGTTTTTGATCCGTAGTTCTGTCATATGGCTTCCAATTCTTCGGAGCCTTTCGAAACAGTTCTAATGATTCAGCCACCTTACGCAGCTCGTAATTTTCAGACTGTCCCTGGAAATAGCAGCAGATCTTGTTAGAAAACTTCGGATCTTCTGCCAAGATTACCTTTTGCCAGCATTTCTTCACGCGTGAAAAATGCCGGTGCCAATGTTCTACGTCGCAAGCCAACCAAGCGGGAGTATGGATACGTTTTCTGATTGAATGATCTTTAGGCAGAAACTGATACGAACCGAGGCGGCAGGATCGCCGAAAGCAGCGGGTACCTATCGCCTTACATATACATGCGCCATTGACGCTTGAAAATCCTGCCTTCTTCAAAGGTTTAGACCAAGCAGGTAGATCTGCAATGCTGACCAGAAGTATCATTTTGACCTAAACCCAATCTGAAGTGATATTTTAAAGGCTTGCTAGACCAACCTTGATTAACTTAGATTTGCGGACGTCGAAGATATATAGCCCAAGTTTGTTGATCATATTCAGCTCATGTGCCAGCAATTCGAAAAACGCCTGGCTTGAGAAGTATGAGCATGAAGTCATTACGACCGAGGATGGTTTGCATCTGGCATACGCTGGCAATGTTAGATATGAGAACAGATGAGGCCAAATCGAAATTTTTGATGAATTCTGAGCTTTCGCGCCATCGTAAGAATGTGATAATGCGATTGTCATAGTTTCAATATCTGATTTCATTTCATGGGACCATTCGTGACCAGATAAAGGACCATACCTGCATTTCTTCACTGATCGACTCTGATGCATAGGGACATAGAAATCATAGAAGAGATCGCCATGCATCCAATCCGTCATTTCGTCTTCCTCTAAGTGCTGTGCTTGATATTTTTCGACCAGTTTCTCGATATCAGTGAAGCATTGCCAAAAATGGCTCGCTATTGAATGGCATGCAAAGCGAAGCTAGAGTGCATTTGAGATTAGGAGTGTCTCAGGATGTTTTCGTACCTGGAAATCGAATGACAATGGCCAATATAGAAACGATTTCGACATCTCGCTTAAAGCATGGCACACAGGGCAGCACTTTGCGTCCTCGAGCTCGAGAACGTAGATGCAGTGACCATGAGGGCATGATTCCAAAGAGATTGGCTTCAGTGAGAGGAATATATCTCTGAGCACGGTCTGTTTAGCTTGGCTCCAATTTTCTTCAAAGCTTTTGTATATCTTAATTCCAGCACCAGTTTCATCATCAGGCCTAGTGGACATCTCCTGGAGGGGCATTCCAAGCAGCTCATCAAAGCATTTGCAGTTGACACTAGCGCAAATGCGCTCGTCTAGCAGAAAGTTTCCTGGCTGACCCTAACTTCTTGTTTAAATTCTTCTACTGCTAAGTGTGGCAACAGATGCAACGCGCCAAGATTCTTGGCTAAAAACCGCCGAGGATTGATGTTCCGATGTTGATTGAGGATGATCTTTAACTCGACGGGCTGGTTAATTGAACTCTGGACCTTATCGGCCCTGGCATGCAGCTAAAACGAAGACTGGAGTGCTCGATAGCAAGGAGGCGAATGATTTGGTCAATATCTCGTAGTAAATGAGCTCTTGTCGAGTAACGAAACATTTTAACTTTGATAACCCCGCCAAGAGAAACGATTCTCCCGCACCCTTCTGGACCCCCGGAGAATCGATTCTCCGCTTAATTTTGATACCCCCTAATCAGTAAACTATAAGAACAGTAAATAAACAAGAATTAGAGAAAGAAAGTAAATGTTGGCACTAAAAGTCGATATAGTACCTGCCGCCTTGATAGGGACGCCGGTCTCGATGAAGAGTTGTTCGAAAATAGGCCAAACATGGCCAACCTATACATGAATACAGTCAGTCAACTATAAGAAAAGTGTTAAAACAAAAATTAGAGAAAGAAAGTAAATATTGGCTTTAATAAAAGAGTCGATATAATACCTGCCGCCTTTGATAGGGACGCCGATCTTGAAGACCATCTGCTCGAATAGAGGCCAATCATGGCCATCCTGTACATGAATACAATCAGTAAACTATAAGAAAAGTAAATAAACAAAATTTGGAGAAACAAAGTAAATACTGGCTTTAATAACAGAGTCGATATAATACCTGCTGCCTTGAAAGGGACCCCCCTATCTTGAGACCAGTTGCTCGAGTAACAGGCCAGTCAGGACCTATCTATACATGAAAACAGTCAGTAAAAGATTGTAAACAGAATGAAAAGCAATTGGAAAAACAAAACCAGTATTGGCTTCAATAACAAATTCGATATAGGACCTTTCACTTAGGTAAAGTTACCTGTGACCGCAATCATGAGACTTTCACTGCACCCAGTAACAGAACCAGAGCGTCTCCAAAAAAGACATGAATATTACATAATTGTTTCAACAGAACGTTTTTATTCTCATTTTGAAAAGCAGAATTTTGCAACATGAAAAAACGCTGGAAACTGATGTCAAATTTGGACTAAGGCAGGAAAATGCGACTTCACATCCGTCGAAGCCCGTAATTCCGCCACGCAGCTCTAACAATTCGCAGGATAACGCAGAAAGGATTTTGAAAAGCAGTATTACGCGGGGTGTCCGCAGAAATATGCGTAAGACTGCGTGTAAAGGCAGCTGTCCTCCCTTCCTGTGGCACCTGCGATGGGGAACCCCGTTTTAGTTGCAGCCAAAAAACTGCGTCCACGCACTTCTATGATGTTTGGCTTTTAGCTTGGCTCCACGCATTGGAGATGCTCTTAGGGAATTTTATTTCCCTCCTCAGTAGCTCTGTGATATCAGTGGCGTGTATTGGTATACCCTATATATGTTTTTTTACACCATCGCAGGGAGTTTAATGTTTCTCTGCGAACTTTCGCTTTCATTTCTTTTACCTCTGAACATGTGGTTAGTGGCGTCAATAGATAGTGTTGAAATCTCCGATTCTCCTGACGAAATCATACTTTCATACGTGTTGGATGAGATTAAAAATGAATCATCCGTCCGGTAGAATTCGACTTTGTGATTTCACTGGCAAGGAGATTCCAACCCAGCGTTATTATCAAAAATTTGCGTTGCTTTAGTGAACCTGGTTGAAATCCGAAGTGCTGTCGAATCACTTAGAAACAGTTCGTCAGGAGAGATCAAAGAGCAAGATCAATCCACGGAGTGCGCATCAAGTTGAAGGTCCCATAATTGACTCATCCATCAGGTTTGCTACATTACCATCTCTATTAATAAACTACTATTAATTGAAGTAACAACAAAGGCCGTGTGTTGAGTTACAGGAGAGATTGCGGTACCTTAGCCACAGCTTCATTCAAATCAATCCGAATAACACATAAAACCCTCAGATTCCAACAGATTAAGAGTCCCATAACTCCGCCAAACTTATTTCATCACATCAACCAAATCACATCCTACTTTATCTTATTTCTAATGTCCGAACTACAAGAGCTAAAATTACCAGTCTTCAATGGCGAGCGAGCTTCGTTTCAGCTGTGGAAATCTAAATTGCTTATGTACCTGGACTCACGCGATTTAGAGGAATATGCAATCGGAACCTTGAACGACAAAGGTATAGCATCCCCTGCTGTCATCTCTGAAGACAACAAGAAGAGACAAGCCAAGAGGACCAAAAGCCATATATGTCTCTGTCTCAGCGAAGACATCGTCAGCACTGTTATTGATCTAACAACGGCTTTGTCTGCTTTTCAAGAGCTCTGCAAGAAGAATGAGCAAAATGGCAGGGGCGCAAGAGTCAGAGCATGGACAAAGTTCTGGTCAATTTCAAAAGATTCTGAACCGATTTCAACTTACATCTCTCATATCCAGTCCCCCGCGAAAAACGTCAAGGGTTCTGGTGGCAGTATTGACGAGCAGCTCATCATTGACAAAACTCTTGGAGGCCTTCCTCAAGAATATGACTCAGTCATTATGATGCTTGACTCAACAGAAACGGCCTCAACACAGAAGGAGACTACAACTGCAAAAATTACAGAGCTCTTACAAAATCGCGAAGGTCAACTAGAGGACACGCACTCGATGAATTTGATGAAGGCCAACCTTGTGTCGAAGACCCGGTCAACTTGCAAACTGCACCCGAATTCCAATCACACTAACTCTCAATGTTTTGCACAAAATCCAACACTGAAGACGCCCCTTCCTGACCAGTGCCAACTGCACCGGCATTCCAGACACACGGACAAGCAGTGCCATTCACAATCTAAATCAAATATTACATCCATTGACATTTATCCCCTGGAGATCCAAGCGTTTGCTTCATCGGCGTCTGCCCAAAGTAGAGCAATCGACAGCTGCGATGACTGCCAATGTTTCATTATTGATAGCGGTGCGTCTATGCACAGGCTTCAGACAGATGTTCGTTCAAATCATATAAACACCAGAATAACGTGTCTGTTCAGGTGGGAAATAAAACAGCCATATATTCCCATGGCTGCGGAGATTTTTAA
The DNA here is from genome assembly GCA_003693705.1 of Polymyxa betae. Taxonomy (NCBI): domain Eukaryota; phylum Endomyxa; class Phytomyxea; order Plasmodiophorida; family Plasmodiophoridae; genus Polymyxa; species Polymyxa betae. The sequence goes on from RBZT01000538.1 coordinate 7,818, forward strand.
GCTACGCTGCATGATGGCGTTATTCAGAGAATCGTCAGCACGTTTCACGTTCCAGATCTCCAAAATAATTTACTATCCATTGGACAAAGCTCAGCAAAAGGATTTAAATATGTTTTCGATGGAGATTCTCTCAAGATCTACGGTCAAAACAACTATGTTCCAGCGCGAGGGGATCCCGTCGTGATAATCAGAAAAGACGCAGACAACCTCTACTGACTTTAATGCAACAATCACAATATCCCAAGGAAATTCAGCCAGCAAAACAATGCTAATGCCGCTCGTGCTCCCCCGAGTGAAAGAATCTGGCTCGAACGCCTAGGACATCCCAGCCGAAAATCTCTCCAGCAATTGAACCTTATTCGCAATGACGAAACAAAATGCCAAGAAAATGAACAAATTTGCGAACCATGTATCATGTCAAAATCCACCAAGGCACCATTGTTGCAGTCTACAATCACCAAATCACCAGGCGAAATTGTCCTTATGGATCTCGGTATTCTGCCATGCACAGGCATTGGTGGATGGAAGTATTTTGCGACATGCATTGATCATCACTCCAAATACACCGTCCTGTACGTACTCAAGAACAAATCCGATCAATTCCAAGCTTTCAAGCAGTATCATATGTCAATGATCGCCCAAAAGGGGACAAAAATCTCAAGGCTCCAATCGATTCATAGCGACAATGGAGGTGAATACTTGTCACAATCCATGGCAGAATATTTACAGCAACATGGGATCCATCACCGCACTATTGTCGCAGGCAATCCTCAATCCAACGGCATTGCAGAGCGTTTTAATCGCACTCTGATGGAGGTTGCTCAGTCCATCCGTTTACGCAGCGGTTTACCAAATCGATTCTGGCCATTCGCCATACGTACAGCCGCATACTTACTGAATCGACGCCCGCACTCATCATTATCAATGAACTTGACCCCGTACGAAGCATGGACCGAAAGGAAACCGGATGTCACAGCTCTAAAGGTGTTTGGATGTGATGTTTTTTTACTGATACCAGAGAAAGATCGCAACAAACTTTGCCCAAGGGCCCGAAAAGCAATCTTTATTGGCTATGCTTCGAACAAAAAGGCTTATAAATTATGGGACCCATCGAGCTCGAAAGTACTGTACAGCCGAGATGTCCAATTTAATGAAGAATCTTTATAGCTTGCAACGGAGTTGTCCAATCAAGAACCTCAGCGTCCTCAGGCACCAGTCCAGCTTCCGCAAAATTCTGCTTTGCCATAGATGCATATGAATGAAAGAGAATACCAAGTTGATGATACTAATCAAGGCAGTGAAGACGAGAGACTAGATTGCCAGAATGAAAACCAGCCTCATGAAGATGAAGATCACTCAAACGAGGTGCAGCCGGAACCTTTCTTACAACGCGAGCCGAATTATAGCGATGTAGTTAGACAAGGAACCCGCCTCAGGCGTCCCTTTGGAGAATGGTGGAAAGCTCCAAGTGCAAACCAAGCAGTTGTTGGAAATACCAGAAAAACTTACAGTTTCGACTCAGACAACCTCGAACGTCCAAACTTTCAACACATTCGATGCTCACAGGTTGTAATACCAAAATCTGATAAGGAAGCCCTTGCATGCCAATATTCAGGTCACTGGTACGACGCGATGATGGCAGAATACAAGCAGCTGATCGACTTTGGAACCTGGCAGCTAACCGATTAACCGGAAGGGCGAAAAGCAATAGGATGTAAGTGGGTATTCGATGTGAAACCATGCCTTTGCGGAGGCGGAACTATACGCAAATTTAAAGCACGACTTGTAGTGAAAGGGTATTCTCAGCGTTATGGAATCGTCAACCGTAGCGGACATCTTAACTCTGTATTTTTTGATAAGGCCATGAGCCCAAAGATTATATGGGTCGGTGCCGTGACCGAGGGCTCCCAAAAAAGACAACAAAACGCAGATCTCATCGAGACAAACATTTTGTCGTCTTGATTCTGAAAATCGTGTTTTTCCTTGCGCAGTTATAACACTTGGAAGTTATAAGGAGAACTGAGAATTTGTCATTTGTATGGGAAAAGACAAAAATGCATAAAGTGGGCTTGGATTTTCTGCGCACATTTTCTTGTACTGTCAAAAAATGTATTTTGCGTACGCATATTTTGTTGCTTTAGTAATGTGAACAAGATACCGTCGCACCCTCTTCTTCCTCGGGCGTGCGGAGTTCTTCGGCAGCTGTTAGAATGACCCGACCTCGTAAGAAGACCGTCCTCTGTCGAAGGCTTGCACATGCAGCTGCTGCTGCAGGACGTGGAAATTCTCGTCGCTCTGGACTTGCTGCTGCGGCCGAAGAGGCTTCGGAATCAGAAAGCGACTGTGATAATGCCATTCTGGGGGTGAATTGTTGGACCTTGCATTTCCGACTCCATCCATTGAACCCTTATTAAAAGAAGGCGCTGGATCACCGTTACGCTCCGCTTATACTGGGAGCAGCCGAAGAACTGTCTTTGGAAGAGAAAACGAAAAAAGGCGACAAAGTTCCACGTCTCATTCTGGAAATTGATGATTGATAACAAAAATACACACTCAATTTTTTACGCACATTTTAAAAATACGCAATTTTTTTAAATGAAATTGGCACTGATTTCAGTGTTAAGATGTCCGCTACGGTATGACGAAACCTTTGCATCAGTTGCTCACCACCAGATTGCCTTGGCAGCACAGCATGGTTTGCAAGTTGATGTAGTAGGTGCTTTCCTGAACGGAGAGCTTGAGGAAAACTTGTTCATGTCCCAGCCAGAAGGATTTGTAGTTCAAGGCCAACACCTCAATTTGTGCAAACTGCAAAAGTCATTGTACGGCCTGAAACAGTCAGGAATGGTCTGGAACAAAGACCTAGATGCTTTTCTCACTATACACCTAAATTTCGTAAGAAGCCAGGCAGACCCATGCCAATACATATATAGTACACAGAATCAGCTTATGATGATTGCAATTCATGTTGATGACCTGGTAATTGTCCACAACGATGCCAGTCTTTGCGATGAAATCATCAAGACTTCGTCATCAAAATGGAACATCACAGACCTGGGCCGACCAAGCAGGCTGTTATGAATGCGAATACGCTTCAGCGATGATGTATCAGTTCTCTTAGATCAAACAGAGTATATTGATGCATTGTTTGATAGATTCAACATGAAAGATTGCACTCCAGTCAGTACACCAAAGAATCCTGGATACCAGCTGTCCAAGTTAATGGCACCAAAGACAGATGACGAAACCGCTCGAATGGTGCATACACCATATGGCGAGTTAGTAGGCAGTCTGAATTGGCTCTCTGGAAACACAAGACCAGATATCGCAACAGCAGTCGGAACACTGCCGATTTATCTCAAACCCGGGCAAGCAGCATTGGCATGCAGCACAAAGGGTACTGCGTTATCTATCAGGAACAAAACATCTCGCTATCAAATATTCTCAACAGCAGAAGGAGTACCTTCTTGGGTACAGCGATTCCGATTGGGCAGGAGATCTTGACCGCAGACGATCCACCTCAGGATACATATTCTTGTACGCGGGGGCCCTATCTCATGGAAATCTAAACTTCAGACTACAGTAGCATTATCTTCTGTCGAAGCCGAATATATTGCTCTATGTGATGCTGCAAAAGAAGCAGTATGGCTCCGACAGGTGCTGACCGACCTGGGATTCAGGCAATTATCTCCAACAACAATCAGAGCCGACAACAGAGGCTGTATTCTCTTGAGCAAAAATTCACGAACAGACCCACGCACAAAACATATTGCAGTTAAATATCATTATACAAGACAAATGATCAATATATCTGAGATTGCACTGGAGCATGTTCCCACCCGACAGATTGTCGCAGAATTCCAAATGGAACTATTGAGGTTATAA
>RBZT01000987.1:0-39732 GCA_003693705.1 Polymyxa betae
CGAACGCTGTAATGAACTCTCGTGGACCGAGCTGCGAACCAGTGGCGACCGACAGCCTCTTGAAGGTCGGCAAACCAGATGGAAGAGAGAATCGGGTTGCAGATGGCTGAAACGCCGAGGTCGGCAACGCCTGAACCGGTGCTGATGGCGTCGCCACGGAACGTAGAGCGGCTAAAGCTTGCGTCAGAGCGTTGACTACTTCGGTTAGGCGGGACACGGTTGATTGGGCATTTCGAGGTTCGCGGGAAGCTACACCGTGTTCAGCAATGGCGTCTTCGAACTCTTGGACGGCGACGTCCAGAGCTGCTTGATTGCGATTGATGGCGGCTTCGGTACGCGCGCTTGCAGTCAAGGCTTGAATGAGAGGTCCCACGGGCGGGGAGCTTGACTCGCCTGAGGAGGCGACGTGATGAGCGTCCTGAGCAGGAGCGCTGTTAGCATCAGACATAACGTATTCGTCGTAAAAAGATGTCAAGACAAGGGAGAGGAGGAATACGACGATACAAGACTAATCGTGTATTGAATAATAGAAGGGAAAACAACAGGAAGACATTGCACCGGAGGTGCGTGGCGGACTAAATTATATTATGGACTAAATTATGCTATGTTATGTCACTGTCAGTATTATGTTATGGACTAAATTATGTTATGTTATGTCACTGTCAGTCAGGACATGACAATCTGGACCAGAAGATTCATGGACCACCAATTTCTTAATCGATCTCGCTGCTGTTCGAGTGTCTGGAAATTGTCCTCCATTTTCTAAACCGGAAAGTCAGTTTACAAGCTAAGAGTGGGCATTCGGCTTGATCTGAGACGAAGATCTGGAGACACTGCTCTGAGAATAGATGGTACAATTTCAACCTTACCATCGAATGTATATTCACAGCAGTGAGCACATTGCTTAACAATTGACCAGCCAGATCCGCCAGTTTGAGCTTCAGCCGCTGTCCAAACGAACGGAGCTCGCTAGTGTTGCGGATGGGCACAGGTTGAGAGCCTGAACGCGCATCTGCGGCTCCGCGCGCCGTGCCCACTGCGAAATGATAGCTCTTCCCCAAGTGTTTGGATAATCTAATAAGAGCTTCTCCAAGGCCCCCAAGGTAGTAGTGTTTTTTCTATGCGTTGCTAAGAGAATTTAAATTCACCTATAAACGCATTCCTAACTTTATCTTTAGAAAATCAGTACAATTTTCATAGTTTGGGTGGGACTGCCACGTTTTGGAAATCAAATGATTCAGGAATTCTCAGAAACTAAAATAATTTCTTTTCATTTCCAGAACAGCGTTTGTTCGGTGTTTTCACCTACCCAAACTATCCATTATGCTTATTGCTGAGGTTTATTGTTGCTGTCTGGTTAAATGCGCCTCAATTATGCCCAACTGATCTAAAATTAAAATTTTAACATTCATTTCAGTGAAATTTTCGATGGAATGCAGAGAAACTGATTGTGATCCATTGTATGCACAATTTGAACATGTAATCAAGACTACGATGAAAGTCGATGATGTTGAAGAGACCCAACATAAATCTCTAAAAGAGCCATAGTTTGATTGAAAGGAACCATTCATTGTCTTCATTCAAATTTGTCATTGAACTGGCACGCAGCTGATCTTAGAGTAAGAACTGAAATTTAAAATTCCTAATTATTATTGAGGTAGATGTAAATTTGTGTCAAATAACGTATATAAACGGCCTGATGGGCTTCCTATTGATTCAATACAACAAATGAATATATGGTTCTCTTTCAATATCAACTCCAATCGCGATCTCAATGTTTGCAACGTCTCTTCATTCACTTTTAAATCAGCAGCTCTTAATCCGCCAAGCAACCCCATCTGAAATGAATATTAGGACAGTCTGAGCGGGTTTCCGAATCGTACCGCTTCGTGATGTGTGCAATAAATTCTGATAGAGCCAGTAGCATCTTCACACAGTAAAAGAAATGACCAGATCCAGACAGCTTCAATATGAGGACCACAATGAAAACAAGTTGACGCTCCATTGGTTCTAAATAACAAGTTTTAATCTTGGGATTCTGATTATGGAAAAACCTGACAGCCTGCAACACTTGAAACAGATCCTTTGCGAGCATAAGGTGAAATCACGAGGAATGATATCAACGACACGAACTCTGCAGCTAAACTTGAAGACATCCTAAACATTAAATCAGATCAACAAATGAGAAAGTGAGAAGCCGAGCCTTGGAACATTTGAGTATGGCTTTAATAGGTGATGTTGCAACATAGTCGTGCTTTGTTGTTGATATAACAATCACTTCATTAGACATCTACATACATGTTAGAGACTAATTGGAATCATAATAACAGAATCTATACTGTCGATGCATTATTGCACTGAATATCTGGCTGAGGGAATGTCTTGTCCATCTCGTTCGTTTGAAAATCAGACGACCCCAACTGTGCCGTATCAATGCATTTTGTCAATTCCTGATAATATCGCTGCAGATTCATGACGCAAAACTTCTCATGTTCTGTTAGAGGTGAGCAATCTGAGGATCGTTGCTGATAAGGCTGAATGCTCATTAGAAAGCATTAGCAAACAATGTCATCTTTACCAGAAGGGTTGGATTACTGCTGTTTGCAGCAAAGATCATCCATTGGACCTGTTTATCGACACAAAGATGGATTTTTCGATTATAGTGTTGTAATCGTCCAATACGAATTAGAACGATGTCGCCTTGGGTCTGAACTTTAGGTAAATTTATCTGAATCAAACGTTTGTGATATTGCAGACAACAAAGAACTTTTCACTACCGGATTATTGAAGAAATTCACAACAAAAAATTCACCCTCTGCCAGACTTTGATCAGATATCTATTTAGAGTTAAAAATGAAGGCAAACATCATGAATAACAGATCCGACTTTGAGAGTGATTTTAAAATCAGCTCCAGCCGTGCGCTTAGGCATTTCCCAAGCAACAATATACCCAATAATATTGGGATTCTTACGATTATTAAATTGAATTCTATTTTGTAATCCACAATACAAGAACTGAATTAGACAGAACTCATGAGCAGAAGCGAGACAGTTCGAAGAGAAATTGTTCAGCTCAGAATTTGAGAGACAGAATAGATCTGCTCCAGGTCGAGAAGCCCGAATATCGTTAAAAGTTCTCTAAAAACAAGATTAGCATTAATACAAGCAATTGCTTATCAAGAAATTCACAATTATTATGGTGGACATTGATTCTCTGCATATGATAGTACGTGGTTCTACCAATTGAAAATCAGAAATACAGAGCGCTGTTGTCTGAATAAGCTGCTTCATGACCTCGTTTAAAGATGCTCTGCAATCTATAAGCAGCTACAACAATCAATAAGTAACTACACGATAGATACAAATATGTAGTTATCGAACTCGGTATTCATCTGTTGACCATTTTTCTAAAGCATCTACAACGATCAAAGTAAAACATCGCCAATCCGGATAGTCTTGAGTTGAGGAAGACTGTTTAAAGGAATATTTGAGGTTATCCAAAAGGGAGACCAAAAGATAACCTGTGCTTCAATGGCGATTGGAAATACGGCTATTGTAGGATTGTTCTGTGACCCAGGAGTCGATTCCCAGCTTGCAAAAGTCTTGGCCAAACTGACAATATTTCGATCATTTCGCATTGAATATGATACGGACCCTCATATAATGTCTGATAATGTCATTGTTTCTTGTCTGATTATATTAGCTAGACCGTATATGAACAACATTATCATGAAATAGGCAATTCTTTGTCTGCTAACAATTCCAATCAACATGGTAGCGAAGCAATGATTGCTTCCGAAGTCAACTGATCATGGAGTAATGCAACAGAGTTAATGAGCAGATAACACAGTGATATGAGCTGGCAGTCGTTAATAAAAAAATTTGATTGACCGGGATTCAACCGAATATTTATATTTGCGATGAACGTCAAGATTTGGGATGAAAAAAGCATAAGGAACAAACGGTGCAATAAGAATTTTGGAATTAATAACAGTTTCACATAATCTCCTATACAATGTAATCAGATACCAAGCCCAATAAAATATCGTTTCCTCATGGAGATGAACAGAAGGAGATTTTGGCACTTTATAGTGTTAACATTAACGCCAGATATGGCAGAATTAGCACAGATCAGTGATTAAGCAGCTTCCGTCACCTCTTCATCGATTCCATCTATAGATCAGTCGATTTCTCACATTTTACAAAATACAATAACGTGTCATTACCATATTGATCAGGTTTCTGAGATATTTCAGAGCTGATTTCATCTTGCCTTGGGAACATCTCAGAGACAGACATATCTGGATCAACATTGATGGCGCTTGGTCTCAACAATGAAATATTAGGAGTGATGCCTCTGGAAATCAACAGCTCGCCTTCTTCACTGCCATCATTGACTTGTGAAGTGTCGTCAGAGATGCTTTCCTGGGAGATCGACTCCTGAGAAGAAGGTTCTGGGATGTGAGGTTCAGATTCATTTTCTGATGGTTCAACTGGAGATGTAGCAGATGTAGCTGTCAGAGATTGCGATTCGATAGATCCGCTGCTGGCCTCAAGAAGACAACGTGGTGTTGACGCAGAAGACTCCAACTCTCGTTGCCTCCTACAAAAGAACTTAACCCTAATATGCAAAGAGTGAACAACATTTACTTTCGAATTTCATCACCAGTTAATGCACCCATTTGCTGTAGAAATAGAGCGGTTTCTGTATGTCGTCCTGCAATTGCATCATCAAGCGGCGTCCTACACAATGATCAGCAATACGAAGCTTGGTAACAGTTTGGATTACCGCCCCCAACGATCCATTGGTGATAAGTCTTCAATGTCGCTCAGACTGCAAATGTATTTGACACATTCAAGACTTCCTTCAGCAGCACTTAGGTGTAAGGCAGTTCTAAAAGCCATTTCTCATGGAGCCGATGATACTGTTAATCTCCTTTACCTCGAATCATAATCAGAAACGTCTAATTGGTTGCCTCTACCAATTAGGCGTTGTAGCTCCTTAATGTCTCCAGAAGCAGCAGAAAATAACAAGGCAATCGTGTCAGAGCTCGCTTGGCGAGGATCACGAATATTCCTTTCTTCCTTTGAATACTAACAATACAAAATTAATAAAAGCAGCGATTAAGTACGTTTAGAGACTAACCTGCTCATGAGTTACGATAGAATCGAACATGTGAAATTTGAACAATTTCCCAATAGCTTGCGAGAACTACAGATAACTGATGAGACGCACTGGACAGCAATACTCAGTTTGTATTACCTGGACAGCTCGAGCACTATTGCCATTTTCATCAAGACGAGGACTGTATATAGCAATGCCCATAAAATTGGGAATCACCAAATAAACAATACCAGACACCTATTAACATAAATTCATATGATGAAACTGAGTATTGAAACTATGTATACTCCTGATTTGGAAGGCACGCCAACAGAGAATTGCCATTCTCCACTAAAATCGTACATCCCTATTGATAAGTACTGAGAATGGCGTGATTTGCACAAAAACAATCGTACCAGTTGACAGCATGAGAGATAGTCCATTTCTTACAGTATCTGGGTTAAAAATACGTTCGTGAGTGAATGGATTCACACCACCAGTTGCCAATGATGCTATACATAAATTAATAATCAGATAACTAAGCATTTGGAAACCTTTACCAGCCAGAGTAGCCATCTTCTCTGAATCGGCTTCAATCGAGCAGGTTTGGAAGTAGCAATCCAGTACTTGTTTCGGGTTCGTGTTAGGCGGAAAACATCCCGCATCCTTATCAAATTCAACGCTATGAACCATTCAACTAATAGCAAATCCTTACCAACATCATGTAAGTTAAGCACCAATTGCGGTTAGCTGTTTCTTTCTCGCTTAAGTATGTAGAGTTGGAGAAATCCTATTGATCGAATAAGACCTTTTGAAAAATACAGCAATGAGTAGTCACGAACCGGTCGAACGCCACCAAACAATTTCTTCCAAACAGCAAGCAGAGACTTGAACCTTTCCGACATTGAATCATAACCCTCTACTAAAAAACAGCATGAGAAATATATCGATATATTGGGACAATGTCATTACGTAATAAGGCACAGGTCATAATAGCTCCACTGTTGATCATGGGATTATGAGGAATGGCTTTCATATTGCTATCATTGCATGCCTTTAGGCATATGGAGTTAAATGGTAATCCAGATGGCTCACGTCCAACGTGTTTATGTACGTAATCCATTCTAAGAAATACATCCTAAATAAATCTACTCCAGGATATAGATACATAGTTACCCCTTCTCTTGAAGAGCCATCATGTACGAGATAGGTTTAGCAGTTGATTGTACTGAAAACGCAGCCTGACTATCTCCATGGGCTAAATGCAGTAATGAAAACAGATTCAGGTTCAGTAATAAACACAATCTTACCCCAAGTTTGTCCATCAACTGTACATACAGCAATGGCAAATAGATCAGGATTGACGCTTTGTAGTTCTGGAATCTACTACAAATTTAACACCTGAGTTCTGACAATGTCGGCAATTTACATAGCCAGCAACGGATCCGGATCTGTTCTCTTTAACGATATCAAACACTTCTACCAAATTAGAGCAGAAGCCTTGAAAATCGGAAATGACAAGGCAACCTGTTGGTTTCTGTGAAAATCAGAGGCAACAACTAAAGGAAAAATAGTACCAGAAATGGCCTTGTTGATGAGTGAAATATTTTCATATGAGACATGAGCAAATGTGTCTAAATCCATATGTACATCCTGATAAACGGCATTAAGACCTTGCAATTTGCTGTAAGTCTCTGCCAAACGAAGATCTTTGTCAATATGCAAGCCACAAGATGCTAATTCGGATATCAGCTTCATTGACGACACAAGCCCTTCATTGTTCGCATCCAACGCCTGAAATGTCAACTGGCAGTGCCTTGAAATACGCCTATAAACGAGACGCTTACAAAGAGATTCAAGATCGAAAAATTTCCGTTGAAAACTTTGACTGAAGTCCAGATCCAAAGAGCTTATAGTTTCATATACAGTTTGTAAGGACATGAAAGTCAAAAGGTCTGATGAAAATGGCAGAAAACACTCGTATTAAAGTGAAACATGAAATGGGCGCAGCCTTATTAAGCGACATGCAGGACGCGGCGGTAAAGTCGCTAACTTGGACGGCATGGCATAGAAGTAACTCCCATATTAGACATTTCCAGGGTTCAAATGACATTCTTAAAGTTCAACAGACACAAATACAACAAAGGTAAACCACAAGAAATAGGACATGTTGAAGTCCATTATATAAGAGCAGAGCAGTTACAACTTACTTCTTTCTAGCTAGCTCCATGCCAGCTGTATCCTGGCTCGGTGCTGACCAAAACTCGTTGTCACGATTGTGCATATTCCGCGTCTGCAACTCAATTGAAAATCGTGCTGCCCTCTGTGATTGTAGATCGCGATTAGTTGAACGTTTGGCCTGCCAAATACTAAATTGCGAGCAAGGAGATCCTATAAACAGAAAGGTATCGAAAATAGATTGGTGAGACAGTACGCGAGTTCCGCGATCAAATTCGTAACGTGATATCCGTCGGAAGTCGGAACTTTCGGACAATTAGTCACCCCCCCCCCCCCAGGCCTCCAGGACCCAGGTAGGAATCTCTGTTCTGTCGGTTGTAGCAATGCAGTTAGGTCCTGCCTTTGACTTCAACTGGTTATAATTCCAATTAGTCACCCCCAGGCTCCTAGGACCTGGTACGAATCTCTGTTCTGTCGGTTGTAGCAATGCTGTTAGGTTCTGCCTTTGACTTCAAATGGTTATAATCCCCTGGGTCAGTATACGTCGATGTTTTGCTGCCATTGAATGTATTGCTCCCCTGGTCCTGTTTCGTTTGAGAAAGATTCTTTTGATTTGTAGCCAGTAAATGTAATTCTTTCATTATCCTCGCTGAGATTCCAACCAACCGATATCCTGTTTCCTGTTTTTGGCAGCGCAACGCCTATTCCATTGCTTACAATTTGAACTCTTCCAATAAGTTATGTGATTACATTATATGTTTTGTCGAGCGGTTAAACAGAAATTATGAAATATGATTAAGAGCGTCGTATTTACAGTGATCTTTCTTAACGGATGACTGCAAATGCTCGAGTTCGCTTTGGTCCACGACTATAGTGACCGTTCTTTTTAACAATTGTCCCCGAATATTGCGATTGGATTCTTTAATATGAACGGATCCATCTAAATGTTTAGGATTGATAACCGTCATATACGTTGATTCAGTTGGGGTATTATGCACAAGACATTGGCTAAGCTTGCTTGGAGTTGGAGGACGTACACTAACTTGCATATATCCACACGATTGAGCAAGACTGCTATTTGTAAATGGAGCCCAAAATCCATCAAGATGCCCGGCGTATTCATCCGAATCGATTTCCGGCTTGGTTGAGCCTGGACGTTGCGGAACAGGCATGGCCGGCGATGACGGTGGAGAACTGTTTTCGAATATTGATCCTAGCTTGGGCCAGAGGTCCTGTGCTTGTTCAGAAGATGATGAAATAACAAGCGTGTTTTATACCTCGATAGCTGGATCATTGGGCATATAGACAGATCTAAATGGATGCATAGAACCATTAAGATCAATGACATTTCAATTGCCGTGACAGAATCTATCTCTCTAATGGATCATTTTCTCGAGCATTTATTTCTCTAGGACCCATCATAACCTGCTCAGGAGCATTACCAGATCGATACCATTCATTAGCATATGTTAGACCGTTCTCCATTTGAAGTGCCCATGGTCACGGCAGCTTGGGCCATGCAGATAGCCGAACATAGTGGGCGGTTTTCTGTTTGCTTATGATATGGTAGGTTGAGTAAATGAAGGGCCCGTCACGTTGAGGCGTGTTCTCTAGAAGAAACTGTGGACAGACGTTGATCATCTCTCCAAAGAGTGAAATCGTGTGAACGCAATCCATAAATCAGTTGCAGCCAGTTCCACTAAATTTCTTCTGCTGGTCCACAAATTGTTGATAACTTGACATCGAGGTCTCATGGCGCCCATTCGTAAGCGCAAGCCTGCTATTGTAGCAAAAGTACTTCCAATGATATATATTGAATTCTGAATTATCCACTTGATCTGTCTCAGATTTATCAATTGATTTTGTATTCGCTTTCCTTTATGTAATGTGGAGTTTAGAATTCAATGCCATCCTAGGTTGATTTAACTACTGGGAAATGCACTCACTTGTCTTGTATTGATTCTGCCGTTGTCTTAGCACGAGTACTGATCATTAATTGTTTCCTGTAACCGTTTCAACAATTAATGAACAGATTGGTAATCCATCACGATGGGCCTGTGATGAATGTAGTTCAAACACCGAGTCGGTTTGGCTTTGTCTTCAATGTGGACATACCGGTAGAATTTACTGCTATTGAAATGTGTTATTACTCGAGTTGATAATATTTCTAGGATGTGGAAGAACTTGCAGGTGCATTTGATTGCTGATGACACTTTATTTACTTGACAAGTTTAATCACTAACATTCTTTCGCTTCTTGTTAAGACGATATTCAGGAAAATGCATGCAAAAAGACATTTCGATAACACCCACCATCCTGTGGTACTCCACATTAATCAAAAAGTAACCAATAGCAATTATCACCTACTCCAAACTTATGCTAAAACAGATGCCGTTTTGTTATGACTGTGATGAATGGGTGGTTAATGACCATCAACGAGGTTCGCTGATGGATTTAATCTTCCGTCTTTTCTAAGCTGCGTTAGGCTACATTGCCTTGTTCCGCGAACAGATCTCGCGATTACAGAATCAAACCTTTGAGCGGAGCACCACTCGAAATGTAACAGAACAGGTCTTCATAATATGCTATGATATCAGTTTCATCAGGGAACCGAAATTCGCTCAGCGAGTACTCGATTCCAGTTTATCGACCCTGGTGATAGCTCCAAAAGCGATGCCGGAAAGTCAGGTTGAAGTTAATGATGTATATTGGTTTGAAAACCAATTTATTTTTCCTATTTCACAGGGTTTTCTGCCGCATTCACTGCTCAGCGACATCATCAATTAGCATTACTTAAACGATCCATCATAAACTGGAAGAAACTCAAGGTACGATTCAACTTCTTCGTTTCCAAGTTTCAGATGAACTGTGATGCTATTTCTGGCATTCGCTTAAAGCAATCAGAAAGCTAGACTGAGATCCCATCATAGAATCTTCCGTCTGGAGTGGCAAGTACAGTATCAACCGCTCCTTCATCTCGCATAGGTTCTCCACAAAGGGGGAAGTTTGCTGGTCGTACTGGTTTGAGAAACGTTGGGAATACATGCTATCAAAATGCCACATTAATGTCGGGATCTATAAATCTCAACAACTAGAACAATTTGAACTAATCTCTACTCAGGGCATTGTCCTCCCTCTCTACTATTAGAGAATTGTTTTCACAATCCAGTTTGCCTTGTAATGTTTTCAAGCGAAGATCATCCGAAGAAATCTACGTAGAAAGCATAAACGCTCAGTATTCCTGCTCAAAAACCAGTATGCCGAGAACATATAATTCTCGATTCTTATAAAGCATTTTCTGTTTAGTGAAGCAAACCAGTAAACCCTCAAAGAGCGATGATGATAGCACGACTGTTCTGGCACAGCTTCAGAAGCTTTTTCGTATAGTATGGTCTGGAAAGGTTCTGCTGCACTTTCAGTTGTATTGGTCTGTCTATTAATCGAATTTGTTTTGTTAGTGGGCCGGAATCTGTCCTGCATTTTTTGTCAAGTCGTTCATGGCTTCTTCACCGACGTTTAGAGTAACGGGACTGAATGATTGAAGTTTGCAATACTGACTGCGATTCATGCTAGGGATATATGCAGCATGTGTGTTGAAGCTAGAAAGCATATCCCATTATTTTTAACCCTGGTTGTTGCAGGATGCTCACGAATTCTACACGATGCTATTAGATTCGATAACATCGTGTCCAAATGACCCTAAACCTATTAGGCAATCTATAGTGGAAAGGTTTGGATTTGTATATTTTACAATACGAATCATTGAGTATCCTTCCAGTTTAACCTGCTATCAGATCTCAATGACATTGTGTAATCAGTGTCATTGTAAAAGCACATACGAATTCCCTGGTAATACATGCATCACTCTTGGTATGGAACAATATGGGTTTGAACCAGTACTGCTTATTTACAATGTTTTCAGACTTAGATGCTGCATGCTCTAGGTAGGTATCTATATGCAGCTGAATTTAGTTTAAACAATCTTCGTTTCAACACATAGCAATAGGAGTTCAGACGAAGAAGCTAGCAAAACATCATCTAGTAGACCCCGTCGTAGCGCTGCTATGTACGATATCCCTCGAGATTGTCATCTCAATGATTGTCTCCGTGTCATTACTGAACCGATACAACTGACTGGCAATTCCCTTTATAGGTAATCTTGCTTTTTCATTCCAAAACTTTTACACTCTAATCTCAATTCTCATTTTTGTTGAATCTAAGAGTTTAACTTACAAACGCGTATTAATACTTATGCGGGACTCTATTAGATGTGAATCGAAGCATTGCAAAGGATCTCTTGTTTCCGCAACGAAACGGGATTATTTCCGTTTGTTATCATCATGTGTAGTATTTCATATCAATCGAACTAAATGGGATTCAAAAGGCAAGAGAAAGGTCAGCCATTAACATGCTTCTTTTTTGTAGTCAAAGCAATTCTGGATGTCATTGTTATTACACAGATTTTACACGGAATCTCATTTCCGTTGAAAAATTTGGATCTCAGCTGTCTATTAAGCGAAGGAAGCAACTCTCCTGGCAAATACACTCTCAAAGGTGTTGTGATGCATCACGGCGAAGGTGAATTTTTCAGTTTTTGTTTTTTCGAGGTTTATGGTTATTTTGTTCATCTAGTTTTTTCTTATTTAATCAAAACTCTAAATTAGCTTTTTAGGAATAGACCAAGGTAATGTTTCATTAAGAATCGGGCATTGTGGATATCATTTGCTGACCCCTGTTGAGGGCATTACACTGCTTTATGCTATCGCGAAGAAATCAAATCTTATGTGGCATTTAATGACCTGACATCGGAGGTCATACCTGAAAATGACATAACCGATGGCATTTATGAAGGTCATCCGTATCTTTTACTTTATGAAAGGAGTTAGTGATGTTTATAAAATGATAAAACTCGGCAAGTAAAAAGCTTTTGCAAAGCAAATACTGCAACCACCGTTGGCCACATAAGGTGTATTACAACAATCATGATCATTATTGTTTCTGAGCCAATTTTGCTGGAAGGCGATTTAGTTCACGATGGAATACAGCATAATCGAATCTGGTTAGATTCATCGGCTTTGGCTGCCACAGAATTTGTAATCAGCAACCATACAGAATAACCTCTCAAATGCGTGAAATGATGAAACAAAGTGATAAAGCCAAATGAACTTAAAAGAAGGGAATCGAAGCCTTTTTATTGGGAGAATGTGATCAAACTTTACCTTGCCATTGAATTGGGAGCGAATCAAAGCAGACGATCCGACAGAAAGCAATGTGAAAGAGCCGACAATGATACCCATAGGAAGCAACGATTGGAGAGGCATAGCTGGTGTGTTGGTGACGCTGACGACCAACGAAATTTAATTTGAAATATTGCGCCTCTGGGTGTTGATATTAAAGGTAAGGTACAGTTGTTATTATATCATATGCTTGGTTTGTTGAGACAGAGATGCACTGGCACTGGCTCCTTTAATTCACTTCACAAGTTTCACTCTGTGTCATTTGTAAATAGGATCTTCAATTGAAATTTTTTCAGGTAGGGATTTAAGGTAAATAGAAAATGGCGATTGGTTGCAACTATATAAGATATTCTATCTGGTGAACTTGAAGAGCACAACTTTAAGAAAACTATATTTTGCTTTTGGAAAAATGTTCGGAGTCTAGGATAGATCGCCTCCCAAGACCTGAAAGTCATATCGCTTAGAGCGCATCGTAAAGTTGTGACCGACCCGCCGGGCTCACATCAATCCCTTTGTAGTTCAATCATGTCTTATCAGCAGTTCATTGGCGGTCTGCTGGCAAAGGTTTGTCTGCAAGCCATTGTAAAGACTGCTGTTTACTATTGTCTAGGTTCATGTATATCAACAGGCTGATTATGTCGAGAGGCATGTTGGTGCTGTATTACAGGTCTGTAAACAATGTGTTACTGCCTTTAGAGCTCGTTCAGTATTCATTTCATATTTTTTCATAGATAACATATTGGAGTCATGCTATTCTTTCTCTGATATATTTTTTAGTTCAATCGAGCTCTAATGCCTGCGATTGATACCTTAACGTCGAATACCGGCATCGTTTCAAAACTTATCGTGCTTCGTGGGACTGTTCCAATTGAATATCGAGGGGGAAAGTATCATATCCCTGTTGATATCTGGCTACCCGATGCATATCCTCTGGAACCGCCCATCGTGTTTGTGACACCAACAGCGGAAATGAGAGTGAAACCCAATCATCTTTCTGTTGATCAATCTGGTCATGCTCTTATCCCTTACATTCGTTTGTAAGCTTCGAGGCTCTTCTCTCGTTCGTCTTTGAAAAACACATTGTTTAGATGGAACGCTACTAGCTCCACATTAGTAGAATTAACTTCGATGTTGAGTGTCGAGTTCAGCAACGATCCTCCTGTTTATCGGTACAATCCTAAGCAAGTACCGCCCGTTGGTAAGAAACAAATGTGGTTGGATTTGCTGTTGAAATTTCATCATGTTGAAAATAATTTATGCGGTTTTCATCTATCAGATTCTCATTAACTGTCTCTGTTTCAGCCATTGCTCAAGGGGAACAGTTTGTTCGTCAGCATGGAACGTTTTCAAGTCCTTCTCATACTTCTAATAACCAATCAGTAGTGGGCCAAGTATTATATAGCCATTGCCTCATCACAAGCCGTTTTTAAAACTTTAGGCAGGCGGAGCATCTGGTTCGAGAAAGACTCGTTACATTTGTGAAAGTTCACACCGATTATGTGAATGGACTTATAGCTCACCAGTTTGAACAAAAGAACGGGACAGAGGCGATCGGAAAAGGTATCGAAAAGACACAACATCAGAAGTCAGAAAATTGAATATATGATTGCCCTATCGCATGACTGAATGCTAATGCAGAGAATTATTGCAAAAGTATCTGATTGAGCTGAAATCAAAAATCGAAGAAGTGGAACTTTGGTGTCAAGAACATACTCCAGCTGAGCCGCCGTCATCTGAACAACTGGTCAGTTTAAGCGTTAATTTCAGTTGTCCCTTTTTGAGTATTGTGTATTGGATTTTCCTGGTTTGGTCTCTGAATGTAATCTAGATCGAAACTGTAGACAAGAATATTGTACCGGTTGATGCCTGGTCGAAACAAATGTTTGAAGAAGCCGCCAATGTAAGAACAGTTGGTTCATGGTTTTAGACTAAAGTGATTGTAGGATTTTGCTATTGAGGATACGCTGTACGTTCTTGACAAAGCTTTGCAGGAGGATAGAATTGACCTCAGTGCCTATCTGAAAAAGGTCGGTTTGATTTTGTTCAGCATCTATTTTCTAGTTCCTGATTAGCTTCATTTAGGTACGATTGCTGGCCAGAGATCAATTCTTTGCAAGAGCTATATGCATCAAAGTCGAATCCAAACAAAAGGCTGTTCTAATGGATAGCCTCAGCCTCAATGAGACGCCCAATGCAGATTCTATCCAATCATAAAGTATTCCTCATTCGCACACTTTCTCTTCCTTCAGGTGTTTCACTGTTTTTATATATTCCTACGCCTCTCACCTCGATTGGTGTCAGCTGATCAAGAACGTAAAAGCGAAAGATAAGTGGCAAGAACAGATAGCGTATTTATAAAACTTATTCGTCTTTCTTCGAAGCACGCCTTGCTTTCTTCGGCTTTCCTGCATCTTGACCCATCAAAGCCGATCGGGCTTCAGTAAAAGCAGAACCTAAAGACGGCTGTGCTGGTTTTGCCTGAAAGGAAAAGTGTGAAAACCCAACATACGAGCTAATCGGAATATTGCAAACTGACCCATGGCCGTTTCAATTGAGGATGCGTCGCAGGGGTTCTACCAAGAATGTGTAGATCAAATAGTGGTGATGTAGCTAGACCGAATAATGCCATGGTTGGACTAATGACAATAGGAACTACAGCAAAATAAGACAAACAGGATGACTAATTCAGAATTTAAGAACCTAAATACCCCCACTTATAATGAATTCCCAACACCACCAAAGTCTGAATCGCCATTTTACGGGACTCGTCAACCCATTTCTTCAAATCGAATTCAATATGAGTCATAGAAATATCTTCATTTTGCTGATTGGTTCCATTCTGTGACAGGGAAATAAACTAAGAGTAAGTGGAATAAAAGAGGTACTGACATCTTCTCCTAAAAATTGAGTCATTGGATTAGGGGGTTCCAGTTCAGACTGCTTGATCTGCAAATCCCGACATCAGAAGCGAGAAATAACGGGGTGAGAGGTGATTACGTTAATGACAGTGTCCCCATTCTTTTGAGTGAAAATATTACGCCTGATAACGAACAGCAAAAAACAGATAACTGCAACGAGAGTAATGCCAGCGCCTAAAACAATCACGCATCAGGAATCGAGCCAGAACAGAGACATATTTAGGCTGACAGCGTAAATAGAATTTAACAGACGGATCTTCAGCATCGAGCTGTCGAAGCAGAGTAACCAAGGCGATGGGCGCCAGGGTCCGAGGGAGCGCCATGGTATCCATGGGTCAAGCTTAGATAGACTCTGAAACTCGGGTTTGATCTGACGTCGACAGCTTTGATGTGATAGAGAGGCTCCAGAAACTGCGTCTCTAAACCCGATCTTTTATCTTACGGCCTGAATCCGTCTGTTGATAAACAGACGCTTTCGCGGTAACAAATATTCTTCTATCTCGTTGAGGCAATACAATATGAATTCTGGTCACATTGCATCCCATCATATTGAATTTCGCTGCATATTGCAGCATTTGCTTGGAAATCTGCACCGTATATTAGAAATCTCTTGCCGGGACTACCTTGCCACATTGTTGCCGAAATAGTTCTTGGTTGTTAAAAGCAGGCAGCGGCTTGTTCGATCCAATTTCCCAATTCTCAGCCTTTGGTAATGTTACATGTGATCAACCTACAGGCCCAGCCAGAGTCGGACTGGCCTCTAAACATAGTTGGGGCCGCGGGGCCATCCAGAGTGCAAACGAAGGGACCCGGTACCCCTTGACAGACCCCATCACCCCATTAGCAGCCCTTTTCGTGAATATCACTCTCAGATAATCGAGATGCGATTATATCAGGATCCAAGACCAGCAACTGTTAAGTTACGACATAATTCTCTGCCAAATCTGACAGAACCCGATGCCAAATGCCAGGTCTTGCCACCATCGCCTGGCGCCCCCAGTCTTGGAAAAGACGGCCGCTCCGGACGTTCGGGCAGATCGCGTCCCAAAGCTGTATTTGATAGCGATGACGACATGATCAAACCGACCCCAGAAGAGATGGAGTTGCTCCTCCAGCTACGCAAAGCGAAGTTAGATATGGCTCGGGCCGAATCTGAGTATCTAGCGACATTACTGGAATCGGAAAGAGGACGAAATAATCGCTCGATGAGTACTGGGTCTCATTCACGGCCAAGCTCACGGCCGCCTTTGAAGAAGATTATTGAAGAAGATAAATGTAAAGATCGAGTTGCAGAAGTCACATACGAATCTGCTAGCGAAGTTAGCTCGTATTCAACAACTGCTGAACAAGAACAGGTCCGATTTATCTGCGATTTCAAAGTCGTTGTATTGACATGATCAGATTGCCGGATTCGGATTGCATGAAAGGAATCCATTCAGGACAGATGGCGTGATAATCGATAGTGATGACGACTTCCTTGGTCATGCTGTACAGAGACGAGCTCCACCTCTCACTGCTCTATATGTTGATCCAGATGAGCGTAAAGGCAAAATTGTAATTATAATGGATTGGTTCTAAAAATGTATTGATTTGTTGTGTTAGAGCAAGCTAAAAACACGATTCAAGCGATTGTTCCGGAAATCAACTGACTTTAATTGAACGGATGCTTTTCTATTGAGAGTCTGGATATTTTGAAGCAATGAAACTAAGCAGCTATGAAATATGTCACATATTTCGGTGGTTAACCTTCGATGCATTACGCTTTTAAGGTGTCAGAAAATTACATTAATATATTTTATATATAATATTACCATATTGGTAAACCCATCACGTGTTAATTCACAAAACAAGCTGACGCATGGTCGACTATATTTCAGTAGATATCTTTACAAGAAATATTTATTAGACATGGATAAGTTCAGAAATGGGGTTCGTATCAATACACCATTGTACTTGTTCATCAGCCATATCTTCATCTTCAGAAACATGTTCAAGTTTGTTTAAGGCTTCCATACATTCCTCATTATCTCTAAAACATGCATTCAGACCTGCCTTAATTTGGTCTCGGAGCTCATTGCAGCCGTCATCTGGAAGCATCTGCAAGAATCTGATTCGGAATCTCCAATCATTTTTGACAGCTTCACACGCACGACGATACAAGAGGAGAGGAATTTCCATTTTCACATCCAGATCTCGACATGATATTTTAGCACGTTCAATCAGATGTCTGACATATTGTAGTTCCATTTTGAAAAAAGCCAACCAGATCATTTGACATTTCGGCAGCATTCGTAACGCCCTTTGCATTAGCACGCGAGCAGCATCAATGCTATTATTGACATCAAACTCGAACGCCATGGCTTTAATCCATAGCTCAGGTCGAAGAGGATGGAGTTGGAGAGCTTTAGCGATAACATTGGACAGGGCTTTTCTAGCTCCAATATGTCGAGCATAATCCAAGAATGCAGCCCAAAGGTGATGATCACCAGAGAATTTCCCAACCAAGCGTTGGTAAATACCAAATTCTCGGCGTCGAATAGAGGACAGTAAATGATCCGAGTTCTTCAGTTTCAAACGAGAGATTCGTAATTCAACAAGATTGTAGAGATTGGTCTCGTATTGAATAGCTCGCTGGAAATCGGTCACAATCGGAGCTCGACGATGAAGTTTATATTCAAAATCGCGACGCCGATTGATAATAGATCGAAGTTCGGGTTCAGAAAGTACCTCGTGCTGACGTAAAACGTCTAGACCGTTTAGATCTCGTTCGAGAACCCGATCAACCCGATCAGCCATAATGCAACGACGATTTTAGTTGGGGCTGATTGCCATCAAGTAGTTCTCCCGGATTGCGTCACGGAGTCCGATTTTCTGCAAATTAAACGGTGCGGACTACCGGTCAATTTTGAGTGTTTTTTTGTTCATGAACGAAAACGATGCATCAAACGCCCTTTAATTTGTCAGCCTGTGCTCTTTGACTAATTCAGATGCCAAACGCGCCAATAACGTATCACAAAGGATGAAACAATGCAACGCAAGAAGAAGAATTTTGTCGGTACATTGAATTGGATTGTTAAGGAACCATTCAGCAATGGGAACATTGGAATTTATGGTCAATTATATATTGGAATTTATCATTAAACCTTTGTTGATGAGGCGCTACATCATTTTATTAAATCCATTCCAATCAATTGCTCGTCAAATCTGCTTCCAGTTTTTTTATCTCCAACGATTACATCACTGAATGTCTACGTCTTTTGTGTCAGCTGATGCTGTTTTGCTTTTATTCGTCGGATCTAATTCATTCACGATCTAAATTTTTTGGGATTTCAGTTTCGTCAACTGAAGCTATCGAAAGTTGTATATTCTATTTCCATCTTCCTCTTAACTTGCTTGATGAACGTGTTATCGGATATCCTCTGTCGTATCCGATATCTTTTATGATTCAGAACACGTTGTTTCCGCACGTTCAGATGCCGGTCTCTGTCGATCAATATATCCAGAAGGCTTCTCATCTATCGCTTCTCATTAGTGGGATTGTGTGACTTATTTTTCAGTGATTAATTACCTGACTGGATTCATTTGTTATAATCATCATCAGCTCATCATCTCATTATTTCTCCTTGGCATCACCTGCATATCATACGTATTGCACCTTTTGTCGAATCTGTTGCATTATTATGGCTTCGTACCCATTTGTATGAGAATAGTGCTGCTTTCCGAAATGAGCTCGGCTGTTTATTAGTGACATTGTCGTTTGGGAAGATCTTGATTATTTTCCGCTTCTATTTGATGATTGGAAGTACCATTATCATTGCGAATGAAACTGTGTACGTATATTTGCTTGATGTTGAAGGATCATTTTTCGTTTGTTTGCGACCTTTCCTATGCTGTCCGTTGGTAGCGAGTCCTGTGTCAATGAAACGAATCGATTTGAGAAAAGATCTGATGTCTTACTCTTTACATGTGAAGTTCATAATAAAAACATGGTATGTACGCTTGATTTTAGCAGATCTGTATGTAAGCAGAAGTGCTCTTAACAGCGATTGGGTTGTAAGAATCTGTGACATTGACGAACATTGTGTATTGATGAAGATAACTGATTGAATAACAAGATGGTTTAAAGATAGCGATGAACCAAGTCATGTCCAATTTTGCTATGGGGGTAATGGCCACTCAATTCGCATTCAAATATGCTCGGGAGCCTTTCCAAAATGTAGATGAGAGATTTAAGCTGCTGTGCACGACGTTTCTAATATTGTATCAAGCCGAATTCAGTTTTTGAGCAGGATGGTCCATTGAATGCTGTTGAATATATCAGCATGACGAATAGGCAGCATTTTCACCAAATATGATGTCCCATATCACATTGTCCAGCCTTGAAATTATTGTTGAACCAGAAATTACCATCTGCACTCAGCTTTTCCAACAATCAAACTGTAAAAATACATTACTGTGAGAATCTCATTCACCAGAGAAACCCTGCGAGTCCCGAAATGCATACATACAATGCAGTAATTTAGAAGCAACATTTGCGGTTATGTATTCTTCATTTCTGTACACACTTAAAATACAGGTGCCTGCTGCGAAGTTAAATCTTTAGACTTTCGAGAAGTTCGATCTGAATGAAGGTCTGAAGGAGCAACATGTTCACCTGTTGCCCTGTTGATATTCTTGAATACAGATAATGCCTGTGCCACCATACTTCCGGCATCGTCTACCAACGCAGAGGTCAGAATCAAACACAGCAATCGATATCCGGCGTACTGGCGTTGGCAGGTAATAGCATAGTTGTGCTCTCTTTTGCCAGTTTGCTAAAAGCGGAGACATACTGCTCTGCAACACGTAAAACAGCAGCGTCTACAGGTTATTGCATTAAATAAAAAGAAAATACCAAACTAACTACAACCCCCAACCTTTGCCACCGGATTCAGATACAGAAGCCGCGACCTACAAGAAGATATTCAGATGACACAGACAGATTTTCCGAATTTGCTGCTGACCTTTTTCAATCCCACAGCAGTCGCCTCTGCACGAGCCAAGATCGCAGTAGCTTCACTAAATGCACCGTTATTTCAAATTGTATGGTAAAGCAGAAATATACCCTTCAGCTTGCAGAATAGTTGCCTACTGAGAATGTGAGCAATTGCAATTCGAAAAGAAAAATGCATTACCTGTTTGAGACCATTGGCCTCATTGATAGCCGATTGTTGTTGACCTTCACTATCAAGAATCATAGCCCTCTGCATGGGAATCAGATAAACGTTTCAATCGAGCTCAACTCATCGTCAAACCTTTTTGCGTTCAGCTTCAGCTTGACGATCCCTAAGCGTAGTAATGGTTCAGTTATCACATCAGCCACCCTATAAGACTTACATTGCAGATTTAACTGAAGCAGGAGGAGTAATGTCGCGGATCTCATATCGTAAGGCACAGATGCCCCAGGAAGCGGCAGCTACATTGACAGCTTTAACCTGGCCAGACAATGTAAAAAGAGCAAAAGATTAGTAGATCAATATATACAATATTGGCATTCAAATGCTCCCTTTCAGAGAATACATTATCAAGAGTAATCTTTCCCAGTTCACTACGCATCTGTGTCAAATCAGCACCGAAGACAAAGGAGAAGAAACGAAATACTGTTGTTTGAGCAAGGTTCGTTAATGCATTAGTCGGATCTGCGACACCATAAGATGCTTTAACCGGATCAGTAATTTTCATGTATAAAACCTGCCCGAGGTCAGTTCAAAATCACACTCAAGAACGTGGACGGACACCATCAATGTCTATGGTAACCCCTTCTTTGGTAATGGCAGTTTGATGGCCAACACGATGGGCCTCTTCCTATTAACCTGAATCAAACAATCCAAAAAGAGAGATAACTACCCACTTTGAGAGAATGTATATAAGCGATACGATCAACGAATGGTATCAAGAAATGTAAACCTATTAGAATTGCATTGGTTGATATTTGACCAAATGGACAAATTTACCGGAGCTCAGAACACGTTGGAATTTTCCGAATCGCTCGATAACCCACGATTGTTGTTGTGGAACTACAGCAACTCCCTGCAACAATCACGTTTTGAAAATACTGAAAACAGATGTACCCAGTTGAAAGGAGTTGAGGTATAACTCTGCATTGGCTGCTGATCATCAGAAAAATATGATGTAGTAGAATATCTGGCAGTAAATGCGACAGGATTGGCATTGATCGTAACTGCTGATAGCAAGGAATTTGAAGGACGTGATTTCAAGAAGATTCTGCTAGTTGCATATCTGATCATGATGGATCTGATAAACAGAAGGATGCCAGATGATATCAATGACGTGAGAGGAGGCCTCGCTCACACTCAAATTTCACATCGCACTAAATCTTCTGTTCTCCAGAGATGCTCCATTTTTTGATTAATTTTTTGGTAGACAGCTATACATAATATCTATGTAATAGCAACAATACATGGTGATATCAATTCTAGAATTCTCGATGTCGATGGACATATTCATGAAGCCCGAAGTACAAGGGAAAGTTGGTTGCCATTTTCTTGAAGACAACATTGGCAGTCAATGAACAAAATCGCAACGAGGAACGCCCTTCCGATTGCAGAAGTCACGACTTTCTGCTTCAGTCTTATTGTCATAAGCCAGTGTCGACCCTAACGCTTCAAGACGGCCGAACGATCAATTCCAGTATTCCACAGATTCTCTGACAGAACTCATTCGTGCATTAAGTTGAGCCTGTTGTAATCCTGCATCGCCTTCGGAAACGGAGAGCATAATTTATCAGAGCATCCGTATGCAGGATTCCCATAGATAAAGGTCTATTGAAGTCTCCGTCCAATCTAAGCCAAATCACGATTCCACTCATGGAAAATATGGTTAAATGAATATTGAAAACAACCGAGTTCATGTTGGCGCTTTAACACGTACACCAAGTGAATAAATGATCATTTGGAGGACAAACTCGTTGCAATGCCCACGTTTCCATTTGTTTAATAGAACCTACAGTAAGTTGCTTCAAAGTATCACCAAACGTCAAGTAAACTTTAAAATGGGATCATTTCATATCTGTCAGCATTATAAAATGCGAAGCACGGCGCATGCATACATGAAATGTATCAAATATCAAGTGCCTAGACATAATTTGATACGTTGTCAATGAAAATCGAGTTACGTTGGGGTAAATGCTATCCACTATGTAACTTGTATTAATGTATCCGAAATCATTCACAGAACCTGAAGTTCTTTCAGAACTTCTGCCTGTTGATTCCTTCTCTGCAATTCTTTCATCATCTCACGATGCTGGAGAGAGAAACAGAACCTGAAGCAAACCAAAGATTCAAATTGAAGCTTTACAGGATAACCCCACTCCAAACTCAACCTGGTAAATGTATCAGATTCCATTAATTTAAAGATCGCCTCTTGTGCCGAATCATAAACTGAGTGTAATGCAAGTTGCCGATTATCATGCGTTAATGGCCCTGCTATATCGATGAAATCAAAATCGAAAACATGATAAAGATATGCGATAAGACCTGTAGCTAAACTTAAACTCGCAGATGCTACCCCTTGAGTCCGTTTTCTTGGAAGCTGTCGCAGAGAAATCAGTCTAGATCAACAAATATTATTTCTCAATACTTGAGTCACTGATTGTGAAACCCAGCCTGAAGCCGAAGGAGCTGGTTTCAAACTTTCGACTTCTCTCAATGAAAATGGTGTATATTGCTGAGTCGAACATCGTGCATCCTACAATATGGGTCAGGGTCTTCCTCTCGGCATCATTTTTGAAATCTTACTTGTGATTCTTTTAAAGTTATAACCCCAGCTGCAACCAAGGATTTCAAAGTTCCTCTCAATATTTCAGATGAAAGATTAATTTCCAAAGGTGCATCGCGGGCAATATATTTCTGATAAAGCAGAGAAGCTTGGGCGACAGCTTGTTCTGGGTTATTTTCCTCTTCAGGTGGATCAGTGGAGCATCATGAAAGCAGATATCCCTCTTACTGAGAACAGTTTTTCGATATTGTTCAACTGCCTCCCAAAACAACAAATTTTCTGCAGCGAATTCCTGATGACATTTAGATGAGCAAATGCAACTGGGAGAGTTAAATCATACCGAAACACAGAATTTCCGAAACGCTTCGATTCCGAAGTCGCAATACAAGACATCACCAAGCGTATCGAGCTTATAGATGGTAACGACAGAGGGAATCTGTTCGAGTGGCGATGAATTGATCACACAAGACCTATTCCGACTAGCAGGGGCTTGGTTCATATATCTTTTATCGTTGAGGATATATGATCGATGCAAAGGCCAGATAGTTCCTGAGAACCGCTGAGATAAATTCAAAATACGTGAAGTGTTAATTTACCAGCACAAACAGCAATCACGATTGCAAGCAGCAAAGCCAACGTGCTCATAGGGAATACACGTTCATTGAAAAGTTTCAGCGCATGAACTGAGTTGAACACAGTCCACGTTGAAAGGGCCAACAAGCCTGCAAACCCGACAATCTTGAGCTCTCTCTGCAGTTCGCATTATCGCAATGAATAATAGAATTCGCATTTGTACCTTAATCCCAAAACCATCGAATACATCTTGCAACTTGAATGCAAACCTTCAAAATCGTTAAGAACGTTGTATAAATGGTCATGGCCAACCTACCAAAGAAAAAGGCCAATGTAGGCACCAAAATAAGCGGACAAGAAGTAATCAGCTAAGCCACGATTACAATATCCAGTTCCAGTCAGTAATCCAGGAACCGTAAACGTAGCGAATGTTGGGAAGATTAAAAGAGGCATTGAAGCAATTGCGATCTGAAATTGGCACGTCACCATGAAGGGATTATACAGGAGATATAGGCTACCCGTTTGATCAGAAACTTAGTAGACAGGCGAGTACGAATTGTTGCTAAGACTTGACTAGCAGCTTGGTGCAATCTGTGCATTTGTGAGTTTTGGAAGACATATTATCTAATTGCTAGCAAACCGTTCTTGGGTGCCCATATACGCTGTATATAACATCCATGCTCGAACAGCATAAATATTTCCTAAATTGAGTTTTACGATAAAACAACGCGGAATGACAATAGCCCTTGCCGATCAAAATGATGCCGAGATAACCTTGCCAAAGATTAATAATGCAAGGATATGTTTCCCAGAAGATACGTTGCAGGCATAATGTTAGCTGCAAGTAGTTAACAAAAGCGACTCATCTTGGTGGCAGGAATTACCACGAAAATAATGAATACTACATTCCCGAAAACAAGTTGAACAGGACTTCGTGCCTTGATTGGCCTAGCGAAATAGGAACAATCCGACTATGTCTCACAAGTAAAACGCTTACTGTAAATGTCGGCGGGCCCAGAACCAAATCGTGACAATGATAGCGATGGGAAGGAACAAAAACAACAGGATTAAAAAAAAGTAGGCAACGCCATCCATTTATCGGATGAGCGTCCAGGTTTCGATTTAGGGCTAGATCTTGGATTCATGGGTACCACTCCTGGGTTAACGATCAAGAAACACAATAAAATCTACAAGCATTTGAATTTATGATTGAGTTTGAACCAAGAAAAAGCAGTATGATGCCTGAAACAACGAAACGTATTGATTATGTTACTGAGCTGAACTTGATGGACACTGTTTGCGCATGATTGGTATTGAATAGGGAAGATCTGCCGTCTGGGGCCTCCTCCATTCCAAACAGGAGCGCAGCCTCCTCCTATCATTTCTGTTGTGTCATTTCAAAGATAGTAATACGTATCATGGCGTCTTGGATGGGGCCCGACGGCCGCGATGGTGCCCTTGATCTCATTCGCCAGCGACTTGATGATGAAAACCTCGAAGATCCTACGCCACGAATCATCCGCCGATTTCTGGAGGAGAAGCTCGGCTTGAAGGAGCTTGAGCTGGATGCGGATGAATGCAAACAGCAAGTTAAGGAAATGATTAATGAGGTCATTCAAGAAGAAGATGAGCGTGGAAGCCCCCCAAAAAAATCAGCTGCCAAGTCGTCGAAATCCAAAACTAGAGAACCCAAAGAGGTTAAGGCTTCGATGCCAAAATCTTCTCCTTTGTATACCAATCTTCGCAAATTGTGCCAAGTTGCTGGACTTAAGTATTTTTGTTATTGTATATCTCGATTTGTTTTGTTAATGACGTTTCAATAGCCCTAACAAGCTGGTTAACTCGCAAATGTACTTGCCTGAGAAGGTTTCTGCTTTGAAAAAAGCTCTTATCGACGCCGGTTTTAAGAATGAGTTAGCTCAACCTTTATGTTTGTTGTTGAATTTTTATATTTTGCAGACAGTTGAAATCTGACGCAATTTTGGAGACAATTGAAGTGGCAGAGGCCTCGAGGTTTGCCAAAGAAAAGTACGACATGTGTTGACTATAACAATGCGTTTTGATTGTGCTGTTAGTGAGGATGAAACATTCCCTCCTCGTGGACGCCGACGAGCTGCTGCTGCAGTCGACTACAAAGCAATTTATGCCAAAGAAATTGCAGGGATTGAAGGAGTTGATTCAGGAGTTGAATCCGAAGAGTGAGTTGCCTTCCAAAACGCTTGTTCCCACTAAAGATCTATTAGAGATGCGGAGGAAGAAGAAGTTGGTTCCGAAGAGGAGGAAGATTTTTCAGTCAATGGATCTGCTGAAGAGGATGCTTCAGATGCTTCAGAATCTGCCAGTGAGGACGAGAGTGAAGAGCAAGAGAAGCCCCGGAAAAGGAGTACTAGAAATAAGCCACGTGCAACTGGGCGTGGGCGTCCTCGTCGTCGTAAACAGGTAAGTAGCGACGAAGATGAAGAAGAGGACGAGGTGGAAGAAGAGCTAGAAGAGGAAGTGGAAGAAGACGAAGGTGAAGAAGAGATGTCTGAAGAAGAAAGCCAAGAATCCGCTCCGAAAAAGAAGAAATTGAAAAAGAACTAAAACCTCAATTGAACTCTCTTATATTCATGGGATTCCTGGAACTGATGGGTATCAATCCGGGCGTGCTGTGATAATTTGAAATGCTCCTTGAGTAACTACAGTATTTTAGAAATGTGGCATGATGAAATCAGGACAGCTGTAAAAGGAATTCGGCCTCCGATTAGCAAATCTTTCGCCAATGTGCCATTCAAGAACATTCTTGTTATATAAAGCAAACATATGGAAGCAGTTTCACATCACACATTGATTTCTCGATGTTTTACCAGAAAATGACAGGGTTTCAAGCACAACTAAGACAAAGTGTAGTCACAGATCATTCAAAAGTCAAAAGACTGAGGCAGTTTTTTGGGTTGAAGTAGAAAAATAAGTGTATTTTATGAGTGGAGCTGCAAATTACTTGATCTTCTTCTTAACACGAAGTTGGTTGCTGTGTCCACACTTCTTCTTTCGGCAGTTAACAGCACGAGGGTGGAGACGAGCATAGCATTTACGGCAGACCTTCTTATCGCATTTGAAGGATCGAGCAAGGGCCTAGATAACCTTAGCAGCGATTAAAAGTTTGGCAAGTCTTTGCGGACCTGGAGCGACGGCTCGATAACACCACCACGAAGACGAAGCACCAAGTGCAAGGTCGACTCCTTCTGGATGTTGTAATCAGCGAGGGTGCGCCCGTCTTCAAGCTGTTTTCCGGCGAAGATCAATCGTTGCTGATCGGGAGGAATTCCCTCCTTGTCCTAAGTAAAAGTCGTCAACATGGACGAATAGGATCCCGGCCTGAATCTAACCTGAATCTTAGCCTTAACATTATCGATGGTGTCGCTGGACTCGACCTCGAGCGTGATGGTCTTGCCAGTCAGAGTCTTGACGAAGATCTGCATTGTTGACGATGACGACGTCTGGATCAGATGTCGAGATATTACGGAGATGGTGGGAGTCCGTCACGGACATGTTTATTCATATATATGGCACATGGCCCCTAAATCACCAACAAAAACACAATTTCTATTAATCAATCTCTCTCTCTTTCTAGGTTCATCACCATCACCTACAGTCTCATGTCTCATATCTACCTTGTTTCTTGTATATTCAACGTGTCGTACTGCACAGGTTGGGGCTCAGTCTGTGCTATGGCTCGTGTTCGCTATTCACTGTGCTCTTTTGTCGCACGAGACGAATGTCATATTCTGTATTCGTTGTATTGCCAGATTTCATCTTGATCTTTCATGTCTCCGTTCAGATCTCATTTTCTGTTAGTTCGTTATCACGCTGCTCTTTTTTTCTTGTTTGAGTTGTTTTTGTAGTATTCCTGTTTATTAATGGGCAACTCTATTGTCTGCTCTGTTGAATTCGTATATGAAAACGTTTGAACTTCCAAATAATAACGCTGGAAAGCTGGTTTTGAGTGATGCTGTCCCATTCTTCGTTGACTCGAATGTTTTACCTTCAGTTAAGTTGTGAACTCGATGTATTATCATATTACGTCAGACAGTGTGGTAGTAACTTTTCTACTTCCGTTTTTTTCATGGAAATCTACATACCAAATATTTGAAGATCAACTTTATTTTTCGTCGATCAATTAACACAGGCTGGCACGGAATCCCCCGATCTCCACTTGAACTGGAAATGAAACTGACAGAACTAGGAAACACAAAAAGTCACACGAATATTTCTCCACTAAATACAGAATTTGTCATCAGCTCTTGTCCTTGAATGATAAGAGTTCTGCCAGCATTATTAATGATTCAGAATTCTAATAAATGCAATCAATAATAGAACAGATATGATCTAAAACAGATAATAAGTGTGTCTAGATGTAATGGAAGACGATTTTTCACATCGATGAACTACAGGTAGACTACTATAGTGACTTATAATCTGGACATGTTTCAAAGTTTGTGTACAAAACTACGAGCTTATCAAACTGACAGGAAAAACATGTGGTCATCTTTCAGCTCAAAGGAACTTCTTTGCACTTTCGATGGTGTTATTCTAAGCCGTCGCCGCATCTATAATACTGATGATAGTTTTGTGAAAGCCAGCTGTAGAGAAATTGTCAGTCTTGAGAATATATGATTATGTGCGTTAATGAATAATTGGATAGAAGGGATGCTCGGAGTCCGTGATTGAGCTTGATCGGTTGATACCGCCTTCTCATTCACAAATACCATCATGCGAGGCAAGTGGAAGTAAGCTCACGAATACTGGTTTTCCATCTCTGCATCTAATCCCATCTCGTCAGGAAGAAGCGTATGCGCCGTCTGAAGCGTAAGCGTCGTCGCGCCAAGGCTAAGGCCAACTAAGCTGATGGAGATGTCTCATTGTGATGCAAGAACCAAGGACATCAACATTTACTTATAAACTAACACCTATTCAATACACAGAATCAACTGTTTCATCGCAATCAAATAGGATGATTTCACAACCATAATCAGGCCTGCATGAGTTAATCATGACGGCCTCCCATTCTAACTAGCTTGCAGTTATACTGGCACTGAATCAAACTCATCAGGGGGGCGGGCCAGCACGGCGTCATCATCTCCACGATGGAGACGGCTGCATTGCCACCATCACGATCTAACGAAATTGTAAATTCGTGTCAGAATCCGTCACATCAGGTAGGAGATGATAAGGAGCAATACCGAGCTACCAGATGATAATCATGTCATATAGGATTCTCGTGGATCTGATGTTATTCAGAATGAGATAGGAGTTGATAGTAATCAGATTCCAACCTCACCTGTATGTTATCATTATTTTTATTTATTTCATTATTGATAATGATGGTGTGGACAGAAGACCATAGATAAGATAACAGATCCATATGATGCAGGTAATAATGATATTGGTGCTGATCATGGACCTGGTGGACGTATTCCAGATCTTCCTGACACTGATGAGATGTATCTATTGGATCAGAAACCACCAACTACAGCTACCAATTATGGTCCTGGACAACAGAATCCCCAACAGAACGAATCTCGATTGTCACGGCATCATGATGATGATGACGACGATGATGAACCGATGCGAACGATTCGTATTGGTGATGATGAAACACGAAGGATGTATACAAGCAATATGGTACGAAATATTCTGTACTTGATAGGAATCTGATGAAGACGTTATGTCTGATTTCAATACTTTTTATCTCGTCATGATTATTAAATGAGACTATCATGCATATTAACAATTACAATTAGGTGAATACATCCAAGTACACATCCTGGAATTTCATTCCAAAATGTGTATTCGAGCAGTTCTCTCGTGTTGCTAATGTATATTTCCTAGTTGTATCTATGGTGCAGGTATATGATTTTCATCAATGTGGATTATATTAAATCTCATGGAAATGCTTCTGTATATCAGGTTACAACAAGATTATCACCAACTAGTCAGTTTGCTACATTGATTCCATTAATCTGTGTTATGTCGGTATCTCTCGTTAAGGAGGTATCAATCTGCATCTGGCCTTCATTCTACATCTCTCATTTCTGTCGTTATCAGTTCGTTGAAGATTGGATTCGTCATGAAGCTGATGATGGTGTGAATTTCAGTGAAGTGGACGTTGTCAATTTCGGTCCGAATGGATGTATTTACTGAATAGATTGTAATACTCTTATTAGGTGGATGTGATGGTGTTTATACTCGTCGTGTATTTAGTAGTGATGTTCGTGTTGGTGATGTTTTACAAATACATGATGGACAATCAATACCAGCTGATAGTATTCTATTATCAACATGTACTTCAAGTGGCATTGGATTTATTGAGACATCTAATCTCGATGTAAGTATTTCTTATATCATTATTTAATAGCAGATTATCATGGTTATATCCAGGGGGAGAATAATCTCAAGTTCCGTCAATCATTAGCCTGCACCTGCAAGATCGACAGTGCTCGATCTGCTTCTAAATTACGAGGTTGATTGAATTGGTGTGTACTAATTATCATGTATATGTTAATATTATGTATTATAGGAACTGTATCATGTGATGTTCCAAATGCTAATATTTATAGATTTCGAGGAACTATCATGATTGATGGACAATCTAAAACTTATACCATTAATCATAATAATATGATATTACGTGGTGCTGCACTACGAAGTACTGAAACCGTACTGAACCTTTCCCCCCCAATGAACATCTCATCACTGGATTTGATTTACAAAACAGGCCTACGTCTTGGTGATCTATACAGGCGCCGATTGCAAGCAGTCTTTGAATGCCGTACCGGCCCGCTCCAAGCTCTCCAATGTTGAACGTTTAGTTAATCAGATCATCATCTTCATTCTGATGGCAATAGCCACATTCTGTGGATGTATGTCATTAGGATTCGTGCTCTGGTCCATGTCTAATATCAATGCATGGTATGAGATTATTTTCATCTTAAATCCCTACTGATTTGTTGATATATTAACTTGTAGGTATCTGCCATTTATTGCATCAATGTCCATTCAGGATCAGCTCAATAGTCTCATTACATTCTTGATTTTATTCAATAACTTGGTTCCAATATCTCTATATTTGACATTAGAAGTTGTCAAGTTTACTCAAGCGAAGCTCATTGAGAATGATCTTAAGATGTTCCATTCAGCAAAGTTACTTGATTATAGACATTCTGTCACTAATAACTTATAAGTATCTGAACAGGAAATATCGTGCATTTGCTCGTACTTCAGCATTAAATGAAGATCTAGGACAGATTGCCTATGTATTTAGTGATAAGACTGGTATATATTATAACATATATTTATATTAGAATATTGACGTATTAATATATATTTATATAGGTACTCTAACACGTAATCATATGACATTTAAACGTGTTTCTATTGAAGGACGTGTATATGCATCTATGCATATTTCTACTAAGCCTGGCAAACATCGACTACCTGATTATCAAAATTTTACATCAACAAATCCAGATACTCGGGCCCGTATGCACTGTATCCTATTGGCTTGCTATTAGAATGTAATTGACATTTTCTGTGCCCTTTTCAGGCGGTACATCTAAAAGTCGTACAAATGATCGGTTATTGAAAGGGAATATGCTAATTATGCATCTGAAATCCAAACGTCCACAAGCTGTTGCAATTAGAGATACATTAAGAATTATGTCGGTCTGCCATACAGTTATACCAGAACGTGTAATCATTTCAGGCAGTCGTCCACCCAATTTATCCATCTTGACATTTGATTTTTATAGCATAATTCTGAGCATGGTGTTGTATTGAAATATAAAGCGATCTCAGCTGATGAAGAAGCTTTGGTTCGTGGTGCATTTACATATGGGTATATGATATAATTCGTTCGTTATTAATTTATTGATTGGAAGAACTACAGATATGAACTTGAACATCGAGATGCTAAAACATTGGGTATTTGTGCACTTGGTGATCATCAAAAGGTGTCATATTCATACTTTATCATATTCATACCAATATTGACAATCTCAAGTTTCGAATATTAAACACCAATGAGTTCTCATCAAGACGTGCTATGATGAGCATGGTCGTACTGACCCCGGAGGTAATGTTTTGTACTTGTAAGCATATGTGATATTGACATGATACACAGAAAGAATTGGTTCTGTATTGTAAAGGAAGTGATGCTGTCATATTGGATAGATTGAGTTCTGAACAGAAACAGTCTTCATCACTACAAGCAACACGTAATCATCTTCATGTAATATTCATTCGTAATATCTCTGTTATGTGTTATGCTTATACATGTTTAGTACTTTGCAGTTAATGGACTACGTACACTAGCTTTAGCTAAAGTTGCATTAGATCTAGATTTCTATCAGGAATGGAATGCAAGGTATCAACTTGCATTACAAGGTGGTGCTGATGTAAGCCTAATATATACACTATTGAGTGGTCCAATTAGCTGCTTTACTGATGTTGACATAGGCAAATACGATGGAGAATATCGCTAGTGATATTGAGAAAAATCTTGAATTAGTAGCAGTTACTGCTATTGAAGATCAACTTCAAGATCAGGTTGCTGATGCTATTAGAACTATGACTGGGGCTGGTATTAAGGTCATATCCATATATTATTGGCACATATTATACTGATTGAGATGGTAGTTCTGGATGTTAACTGGAGATAAAGTAGAGACAGCAGTGAATATTGGTAGATCATGTAGTCTGATCTCATCAGATATGAGGAAATTAGAGCTAACTGCTACATCTATGGATATGATTCAAGATACATTAAGTACATACTATAATAAGATATTAGATGAATCATATGCCATGATTATTGATGGATTAGCATTTGTATGTGCAATATATTCAACTTTTATATCAATTAATTGATGTATTGTGTCTGTATATAGGAACCTATTCTCATTAATCCGCAATTATCCAAGATGTTCTTTGAAATATGCTCGAAATGCGCTGTTGTAATTGCATGTCGTGTGACACCTCGTCAGAAAGTTAGGAGTTAGGGTTTTAGGGCTCCGGTCTCACATTCCACCTTAGGCAGCATTCGTTCGAGGCATTCGCTTGTTGAATGGCAACAAACCAACATTAGCGATTGGTGATGGAGCTAATGATGTTCAAATGCTGCAAGAAGCAGATATAGGTTCGTGCTCTATAATATAATCTGTATGATGAGATGTACTGGCTCTAATGGTTTAATGTAAAGGCGTTGGTATCATTGGTAATGAAGGAATGCAAGCTGTTAGAGCATCAGATTTTGCTATTGGTCAGTTCCGATATTTATCTCGATTATTACTTGTACATGGAACATGGAGTTATAGACGTGTTAGTAAGGTGTGTATTTAATATTTGTTATCAATAGCTTCATGCTTACTTATTCAATGGAATGTGTCCATATTTGATAGCATGTCTATTAGAGCTGATCCATATAATCAGGTCATTCTATTCTCATTCTATAAGAATGTGACTATGGTTCTAACATTGCTATATTACTGCATGTTAACCGGGTTCGATATAACACCATCCAATATACTGAAATAATCATGATATTATAGATATTCTGGTTCATCTCTATATAATGCATGGTTATCATCTGGATGGAATGTTGCATTTACTTTCTTACCTGTCATTACATTCGGTGTATTAGATCGAGATCTTGAAGTTAATATCATTATGAAGTTCCCTAAGGTATACTGTCTATGATTATATTGTATTTGTTCTAATACAGTTTAATAGGTCTATCATAGAGGTCAGCAACGTCTTCTCTTTAATGTCAAAGTCTTCTTCCGCTATATGATAGTTGCTATTATTCATTCTGTTATTGCATTCGGGTTCTGTATTGGCAGTGCAACCGTAATATCTCAAAATATGACAACTGTATGTATTTATTAATGATGTTGTTAGGATGAATGGATTGGAGATATGTCATTACTTGGAACATTAATTAATGGATGTCTTGTATTTCTAGTTAATTGTAAGATAGCATTAGAGACGAGATATTGGACATTATTACATCTAGCTGCTATATTATCATCTGTTATATTATGGTAATAGACATATACAATATAATATCATTATAGACTTAATAACTGTACAGGTTCATATTCATATTCATTTATTCATCATTGGAGTTAGGCGACTTTTATGGAATGGCTCTTGTACTGTTCTTGAATCCATTAACATGGTTCAGTTTTATATTTGTGACATGCAGTGTTATTGGTCTAGAACTTGCATGGCAATTTATTAAGCATGAACTATTTCCAGATCCATGTGATGTTGCACGAGAGATTAAACAATGTTAGTCTATGTGTTATAATCTATCAGAATATCATTCATATTTCTATATAGTTGATTGTATTGATGATCCCGATAATCAATCTGTAGAAGCAGATAATAACTCCAATGATGAATTAATGCCACTTAATGAGACCCCATTACATAGTTCAGATCCCAATGGTTCTGCTGCCGTTGGATCCGATCTATTCATGAATAGTTTCGCATTCTCCTATCCAACTTTAGAATCAGCTACACAACGACAGGAAGAGAAAGAATTTCGTGAAAGAAATCGGACACAGAAACGGGTAATCGTATTCTCTATGTTTAATATAATGATTAATAATCCTGTTTGGGGTTTGCAATAGAATCGGCGAAGTAGTACTACGAGTACTGCAAGACGTGATAAATCTCGTTCATATCATGAAGAACCAGTATTTATTATTAATGGTCCTACTGTAGAAGCATTAGCATATTTACAACAGTATGTTCTATAATCAGCAATATATCATGTATAATTAATGCATTTATATAGGCAGGTTGAAGAAGAAGAATCTTATGCTAGAGAGATGTCTACACGTAATGGATCTGCTGCTAATAGCTTTAAGAAGAGTAAACATAAATCATGACCATTCATCATCTAATGACACTATTTATTTATATTTCAACTATATGGAAATCTGTATATTTATATATACATCAATCTACATATTGCATTGATTAGCTATATGATATACATGTTGGTAGATTATTGGTTTATATTAGAGATGCAATACCATATTGATTAACAAGCCATACAGGTAATTGAGAGCTAGTTACCATTAATGTGCCATTATGTAATAATCTCAATACAAATGGTTGATCTCCAATGCCAGCTGTATAATTGTTAGTCCATACAACAGTACCTTGATCTGATAATAATGATAATACACCATGTTTATCAAGAGATAGACGACATGGTCTATCTGCATGATATGATATAGAACTTGATGTATTAGAACTGGTCCAGATAGGATTCATAACACCTTGTTTACGTATAGCTAATTGACATGAATCTGTTATTTGTAGATTGTAGATACGATTAGATGTGATAAGAGGCATTGGATCAGATAGAATCTCTCCACCATTCATATGATCACGACGCCAATCTGGATCAGTCTTCCATATAGGATTTAACATCATATCAGTAATAGTTAGATTGCCATTATCAGATAGACGTAATGAACATGGCTCTTGACCTTGATTAGAATCAGTATTCCATATATGATGTAGATCTCGATCTAATATAGATAATATGCCTGTCTTATGCATAATAGCAGTACATGGACCATGCATTGAACTTGTATTTGATGTCCATACAATATGTCCATCATTAATACGAATTATATCCAAAGAACATGATTCAGACATATGTAGGACATATTGACGATTACGACTGGCCAGGCTCTGATTACCCAATAGACGTTGATCAGCTCCAAGTACATCTAATAATTTCCCAGATGCGATTACAGATGTGAGATTCAGGGCGCTTCTGCTGTTAGTCGTGTTCAACGTATTTGTAGTATTGATTGGTATTGATGCATTACTACTATTGACATGTGCTGAATCGACAATAGATCCATTAGATGCATTCAATTGAGATACAATGGGACCAGTATTCCCAGGTAATGTACTGTTAACATCTTGAGATGTTCCATTGTTATCAGATGGTACTACTGAATTGGTATTATTAGAAGTAAATTGTTCTGGACCAATATCAGTGAATAATTGTGAATGATGAATATCTGATCCTATCAGTAATATTATTATAACATCTAATATCTATGAATATCAATTACCTGTTAGAGGATCATCAATAACAGGACCAGCATGGATTACATCTGTTACAGATATGAATATATGAAATTGTAATAAATATGATTGTGATATGTTCACCTGTAGTATTATCATCTGCAGATATTACTCCACATATTAATAATTGTATCATGAGGAATATCGACATCGTCGTCGTTGTTACAACAATAATTACAGTCAGTAATAATGAAGAATGTAAACCATCATGATCATATCTGAATCAATGACTCATCACAATGACGTCACTCAACTATACAAATTCCAAATACTTCATTCATGTTCTATAGAGCCTGCATGAAATAATCATCGCATTGATTGCAGTGTATTTCGCAGTATTGATGAGATCATCTTTATCATATGACATACTCTGTTGTACAACTTCCTCATGACAATCTTCTGCCTCTAATATTCATATAAAACCTCCAACGGTGGCGGTTATTTAACAGCTAATGGCCCTACCGTACGGGCGGTCTTAAACCTCAAGAAGTGCCAAATGGATTCCAAAAGTGCGAACCCAGTCTTTGAAATGCGCGACTGCCCATTTTTACTTTTTTCAATGTAAAAATGTTTTTGCGAACACGCAAAATATGTACGTTTTGTGTGTTTTCCCTATCAGGTGCCAAAATATTTCATTTCCATACAAATATTGCGTCGAATTCCGCAGTAGTAAAAATCTTTTTAACAAAGCTTGCGTTATAGAAAGATTCCTTTCGGCAAAATTTATCGATCTATAACGTTATTGTTTGCCTACTGGATCATCAAGCCCGAGAATAAAGTCCGAATCGTTTTGTATGGGGAAATTTGAGGATTAAGACCGCCGGTACGGTATAATATATAGTGTCCAACGTCCTGCGCAGTTTTAGGACCAGTTTCCAATATCTCTTTTACGCAATTTCTGGATTTTCGAAACGTCTTCTGTTACTCTCTATGTCATCGTCCTACCGTTTTCCCCCGCACATAAGGCATATGCCTTATATTCAAGGGTGGATATTTTTTTGCCATTCTCGCCTACGGCAGTCTATCCCTCGAAGATAAGGCATATGCCCTGTATTCAAGGTAACGTAAAGTAGGCCTTCTATTCAAGGGTTCTACATTCCATTGTTGGTGAAAGTCCGTGTGCCTAATATTCGAGGTTTTTGACATTTGTTAGCATTTTGCAGCGCAGCGCAAGCTCTTTATTCAGATGTATCTGGAAGACGCGTCGTCTAAATTTTTTATGGCCCATTTACCTAATAATAAACTACAACCATATCTGACACTGTCGGCCGTCCCGTCGCGCCGTCTCCTTCAACAGGTCCGCATTATACTTTTATTTCAATCTTTGCTCGGGGTTCTGAACCTCAATATCAATAAAAAAGGGCGGTACTAACGTTGAAAACTCTATTCATTTTATTGAGCTTCAAAAACCTGGGACCAGAATCCAATCCCTTGAATAGTGCGCACACCACGCAGTTTTCGAATAGAAGGCCCATGTGGCCATGTGTGCCTTCTTCCGGTACTCAAATACAAGGCACTGTGCCTTATGTGCGAGGGAAAACGGTAATTGTCGGCTATGAGTTCTTTCGGTCGAGCCCTAGGTAACCGTCGATGGCTTTCCAATATTACCGTCACGAAGGGTTTGAATGACGTTTCGAAATAGTGCTCTTGAAGATTAAGTTAGAATCGGAATAAAACCTCTTTCCCACAGATACTGTATTTACGTTGAGTTACTTTGTTGAGGATTAAGTTTAGAGAGCGGAATCAATCAAAAACATTACGTTGAGATACTTTCTTGAGGATAAAGTTAGAGAGCGGAATCAATCAAAATATTACGTTGAGATACTTTATTGAGGATTAAGTTAGAGAACGGAATCAATCAAAAACAAAACATAAGAGTGAAACAAAAACGTATCCTATCTGCCTAATAACCGGTACTTTGTAAGGAAACGAAGTCGATTGAATTAGTCAAACTGATGCAGGGATTTGGAAAGCGCATCGAGTGATTTACCTTGGCTAACTCGAACTTGTTCTAATAATTCTGCTGCAGTTATACAGTTTGCCTTTGTCTCGCCACCAATCATACCTTTTGCAGTTCTGAGCACTTCATTGACAATCGCCCGCCGGCGATTAAAGAATCTTTCCTTATTGCCGCGACACCAACGGGCCCCATATTTTGCCTCCAAATCCTTAACTGCCGGGCTTCCTGCCAAGCCTTCTGACCACTCACGCCAAAGATCGATAACCGACCGGCCGGATACCCCTGCTCATTTTGTAAGCAGGCGGCTGGCAAATGCTTTCTTCATGTTCGTCCGTCGCATCCAACGTATTGCACTCCTGATCTTGAGCCTACGCAGCAGTGTCACTTGAAACACGAACGATATCATCTCGATCCCGATGCATATTCCAATCATAGAGCTAGCGGTTTCGTCAGATCGCGATAATGTACACCTGCCGTGTGAGTCATCGTACCAGGACGCCACGTGATCGTGATGCCTTTATTTTTGTCATTAATAGAAGCGATTATACTTACCGCAACTCCGTGACCCTGCTTTTTTCTACGTTTGCCCTGCCAATTGGACCCCGAAAATTCGCAGGTGTTCAAGAGGCAGAAATTCGTAGGAAAATGCGTGGTTACGCATTTTTGCTATTAGGGGTTTGTCAGATAATTACGTAACGAACGTTGTAGGCAGAATAGTGGAATGAATGTATTGATCCGATAATAAATCACCAGGGCCCAATCTTTGGTCGGACCGATCATCTCCGTTCCGATCGCCGATAGTCCGTGACCTTAAACTTTAGCGTGGTCTGCTATATATCCAGCACACCGCCTTCTCCAAGAACAAGTTCCAGTGACGAGAATGAACTTGGGTTATGAATATTATAAAATAAAGAATTGATTGAGTTACGAAGCACCAGTAAAACCTACAGGACTACCCGCTGCCATCGGTATAAATACAAGTAGGAAAAAAGATCTACTTCCTCAATTCCGCACTGTCGATGGAGGTAAAATATCCGTGCGGATAAATGGAATTACAGGGTGATTTGGGTTATTTTTCATAAATTCCAGTATGAGAGCATCTCCACCGGTACGCTGTAAATTCGACGGTATATCTCCGGTTTTGCGTCTTGAATTGAGGCTACGGCAAATAGTTTGGCGCGTTAAGAAAGAATCGATTGCGAGATGAGTTTTCTCTATGTCGCAACCTTTCCATTTCAGTGATATGATAAATATCTTTATGCATATTAGTTAGGCTTTCAATTAATTTATTGGTAGCCTGTGATATAACATCAGATTCCACCTCAATTGGACTAATAGTTCCAATTTCTGGATGAAAGAAGATCGAATCGAGTGGGTTGTCAGCTGATAAACCAGTCATGACTGTAATAGGTGTGCTACCCCCCAAGCGCTGTTGCGGCCTATGATTTACCGTAAACCCCGTAGAGCTGCCCCCCCGGATAGCTGGCCCCCATCGGAACATTTGGCCACGGACAATAATTCCATTACACGATGGTAGCAATCGGAGATGGAGAAATTGTAGGCATTAATGCTAATACAAATGGCCGCTCCTGCGAGTCTCATAACTTTTGTGGCTCTTACATTTGTTCCGGCGACCTA
Source organism: Polymyxa betae (assembly GCA_003693705.1). Taxonomy (NCBI): domain Eukaryota; phylum Endomyxa; class Phytomyxea; order Plasmodiophorida; family Plasmodiophoridae; genus Polymyxa; species Polymyxa betae. Next base: position 39,541 of record RBZT01000987.1, read on the forward strand.
GTTCACTTCAAGCCGGTGGTTGTCGACTTTGATGTCATGATGTCAGAATAGAGCTATTTCTATATCGTTACAATCAGGAGGACGCGCCGGTGCAGAATGCATAGTTTAAAAAGCCGCCAAAACTCATGGTAAAAAGTTTCCCGTAAACCTAGCCTGTAGCAAATTATTACTTTTGTGTCAATATTTGTAGAA
>RBZT01000965.1:0-47326 GCA_003693705.1 Polymyxa betae
CAGCTCTGATGTTGCATATGCAACTGACAATGTGAAAGAGTACTTGCCAGATGGCAGTGCCGATCGAAAGGCGCTAGCTAAAGCAACCAAGTTATCACGATCGTTTGGGCTAACTGCATTGCTGGGTTTGCCTCCACCAGTTGGGTATTCTGGACCACAGTTAGTTTGTTTAGACCCAGAGGATCCAAAGAATTATAGATTGTTATTTGAAATGGACGAGGATTCGAAACCTGGTTGAGGCGAAAGGAATACAAAACTCAAAAGAACCTTATGCATATATTCTTACCCCAATCTAGATTAATTCCATCAAATCCATATTGTTTCATCATTGAGACACAAGACGATACCAGCTGCGCTGTCAAAGTCGAGCTCGCTGCAGTTGTACTCAGGTCTGAGGAGAGATCGTAACCGCCGACTCCCATTATAGATTTTAGATGAGGGTAGACCAGTTTCAGACGACGTATTTGATTGAGATAGCCTTTATAGGGATCTGAGCTATCACTTCCCAGTAATGTGCTGGAGAACGATTGTTGTATATCCACGAAAGTTTGTGTGAGAGAGCATTTAGCTCCAGTTGGGTCAATTGCCGTATATAAAATATGAGTGTAGAGAGAGGCATTAAACTTAGATAGGAGCGTGCCCAGCGACCAATACTTGTAGTTTGTAAATTCTGCAACGATTACAGATGCTGTCTGTGGACCAGTACTATTACAAACGCGACATGTCTCGAAGCTATAGGAGCCTTTCAGAAGGTTCAGCAATATAAAAAGCAATGCTATCGTGCATTTCATTATCCTTTTCCAACTACGTTCTGGCCAAAGTTGAGGACCTGAACCTGGAAAATCCTTGTACTGGATACAAATGATCCAAAAATCTGAGAGCTGGTAACATCCCTAAAAGAAAGAAAGTGTACGGCGTTGACTATTTTGGGCAGTCGTTGAAATTTAAAAACTTTGATCGTTAGGGTGAGCCTGTGTTCAGGTGCGCTAAGAATTTGTAGAAACAGTGTTAAGGGGAATGAATTTCTACCCAGTTCAGATTTCACAAAACGCAGTCTCTGACAAGCGACTGATTCGGTGGTTCTAACGTTTCATATCGTACTCTGGACAATTTGCGATTTGGAAGTTTAATACAACCATTGCAAAAAATGAGCAAGCAAAGCATTCTACTCCCGATATTCTCCGACATTCGTGATCGGAATTGCAACATGATAAACAGTATATAAGCAGAAATGTTACGTACGAACTCCAGCGCCATTCGGTCTCGGAGAATTTTCAGCAGCAGGAGCCGCAGCATTCCGATCGGCCTGAAGCTCGGCGGCCGCTTTCTTGGATTCCTCTGAAAACTTGTTAATAATGTTCTGTAAGTCTTTGCTGGCAAGCATCACTCCATCTGAAGCAAACTAAGGTAAACAGGTTGAATCAGATTCCGTTTGATTACTTTTGTTGTTTTCTTCATCAATTAGAAAGCACAGGAAAACAGAGTCTATGGCTGTTTCAAAAATGATCATGAATAGTGACGACACAAGGAATGCCAGACTATTGCACACTTTAGACTTTGTTGAATAATGAGTATAAAATCACCAACCAGAAAACAACGAAGATAGGGAGAATTGGGGACGATATGCTATCGGAGTAAACAGAAGTCTGCATAAGGACAATAGCAGCAATACCAGCGGTCAAAAACGACACCAAAATCTGTAACACCTTTCACTGAGCGTAGAACAATGAAATTATACAATCTGAATGTGACCTTTCCTAAGATGATGAGGAAGTTACCGACTAGATTGATAGCAGCAACTCTCATGAGATTGCGCCAGACAAGCTCGAAAGAACCAGCTGCAGAGGCACAGAAAGCATCACCATATACGGCGACCCAAATGAAGGCATTCTTCGAGACTTTATCCATGCAGCATTCAAGGCATCTATCAGAAATGTTAGAAACCTTTAGATAAATGTCATAACATACTTTAGGCAGCACTGAATCATGCAGAATATAGCCTTTTGAATTTGGTTGTTTCGATTTTTGGATTGTTTCTGAAGATATGTGATAACTGCTCGTGCGAACTGGATAACGGCAATAATCAGAGATCCCAGCGCAACCGTTCCTGGGATCTTAGTGAGAATACAATCATATTGCAAGAGAATGCTGCAAACCAATATGATGACATAACGTACGACCAAAAGACCTTCTAACAAGCCCTGGACGCAACTGACCTTCACCTTTGCCATATGTCTACAACAACACAATTCAGCATCAGATTGGAGGTGGAAACGTATTCTTACCTTAGTTCCATTAATATTGAAAGGCGTGAAATACCAATCAGCAACGACACCAGCGATAGTGAGGTATGAGAAATATATGAGAAATCTGCGAAATCAGATTGTCATTACACATAACTGACAATGTGCCAAAAAAGTAAGCTATATAGATAAAAAGCCACTTACTGCATGTTCCAAAGCAAATGGAAGAAGTGATAAATCAACGAGCGTTGCATAGATTTATCAAACTCCCGATCTTTAAGCTTTGCACCAGTGTATGGCTGCAAAACACTGGGAATATTCTGATCTGGTTTCAACACTGGCCACGTGTGAAAAAATAAATCAGAGAAGCCAAGCATGTCATCATGTGCACCTTGAACACTAAAAACGTAGATAGCGACGAAGATCCAGAACACAAAATAACCCATCGCAACGGCAAGAGGGATAATTGGGAAGAAGACCATAGAAGGAACACTGGTTATCACTTTGGAACTTTCCTTCACAACTTGAGTTGCAATCTGATACGATGATTAAATCATGGAGTTAACAAACAATTTAAAGACACGTACTTTGATTCGCTTCCTCAAGAAAACGATAACGCAGAAGAAGAGGAACGTGGTCACACATGCGACAATACCCATCGATCTGTGAATGGTTAGTTGTTAAAGACTCTATTACCTATATCGATACCTGAGCCATTTCGCACGTTGGATATCATTTGGTGTAATCGCATTAGCTGATACCAATTTCGACTATAACAATCGATATTCAGATCCAGCTGGCCATAAAAGAGAATATGAAGGTACCTTTTGCAAAAGAGTGTATGACATTAACGCACCGCCAGCCAGCAGACCGGTTAATGTAAACCAAACCAGAACGCCTGCAAATCTAGGTATATTCTTTGAGCAGCAATTCAGAAAGTTCGAAATAGGTACAAACTTTTTGCAGAAGAGTGCAAAGACGAATGATAACCCGATGGCGATAGCACCACTGACTAAAATCAGTTTCCAGGATGTCTTCAGATCTATCTTGCGATCAAAAACTATGTTATGAAAAGGGCAACCTTAAACCTCCGAAAGCTCTTTGAGCCTGCTGTGCATCCGAATTAAATGCATCATCGAAACCATCAGGTAGTTTTGTTGGAATACAATAATACAGGACTGATGCAGATCGTCAGTTATATAACAGCGAGCGTTCTACTCATTGATCATACATTTCTTGCTTGAATAAGGGGTCAGTACATATTCAGAACTATTCGTTTTAGCACAGTCGTCTACACAAATTTTGATATTTAAAAGTAGTTTCGTGTCAGTAAATGAAGCCAGTTTGGTATCTCCTGGAAGGCCCGGCCATACCTGGTTCAAATTGTAAAAATTTAATTAAAAGAAAATCCAATTGGAAACCTACTGCAAATGGCTTATCAGGATAGTCGACGCCACAAACTTTATCGTTCCAGTCCACACCGCGAACCAGCCTTTAAATGCAATTAATCAACAAAACCGGGCTACAAACTTTCGTTGACAAACGCGTCTGGGTTGGCCTTTTTCTGCAAAGCGTTCGTGAAGATGACCCAGATGGCAACCCATGATCCAATAAAGAGTAGCAGGAAGGGGAAATCGGTACATGACCGTCCTGTGGTTTTAATTCTAGGCACAGGTGTGCCCTTATCACCAGGCTCACAAGATAATCCGAGACATTTGCCAAGACCACAGCCCATAATTTGTAATGACAAGCTCTATGTAGTCGAACGGAGCTGTACTCACTGATTTATGTGACACTCTGTCTGACTGCTTGTACAATGAGTTACCGTACAAGAATGCAATGTAATTGAGGGTTCCACTACGTATCAACGATGTGATGCGCAGGGGCGACCTGGTCATTCGACAATTTTTTGACCGCGAAAAATTGCTCGCCGTAGCCGCATAGGGTCTGGCTTACATCAATGGAATGGGATTACCAGAACCTTCAGTTTTAGGTAAAACAATTCCATTAGAAGCATTGTAACCAGAGAGTGTGAGCGTGACTGGATTGTTCATTTTCAAAATGAAAATCTGCCGTAGAATACAACTGGTGAATGATTGAAATTTGTAAATAACAATAATTCATTAAATAGCGAACGTATTGGCTAAATACAATGTGATATTAAATCTTGAGTTAACGATACTTTCTTTTGAATGTCGGAAAACTAAGACGGTATACAGTAGAGTGGATGAAATATAATGCGATGTTTTTTGATCAGATAACTCGGTGGCGCATCTCCTGCACCTTCCGGATCAGATCTTGTGGATTAATATGCAGATCCCCAGCAATGGTCTGTCGAGTCTCACTAGGTAGTGATGCGAATTGCTCACAAAGGTCGAGATCAATACAGTCTTTAACGGGGAAATATGCAGACCTATAGCTAAGGTGAGCGCGTCCTCCGAGTGAAGGGGCTTCAGTTCTTAAGTGCATCTCCAAATGGCTGAACAAATCCACATCCTGTATATTATATTCTCAGTATGTGTCAATTAAAAACTTTAACAAACATCATTACCTCCTTCGTTTGGAATGGAACAAAGGCGTAAATTGCACCATGAAGAGTGGCCACAAAAATAGCTTCAGCTGCACCGGTTACGAGTTGGCCACGTTGGCACGCCATACCGATATCGCCAATATGGAAATTGTTCACCGTCTTCAGTTTGTGAGGGGCCCCGTGCTGAAAATGGAATTTAGCTGACCGAAACCAACGTACGAAGATAATTACAAGAATATCGCTATTCTGCAGTGTCGTGTTGACTTGAGGACCTGATTCTGATGACTGCAGTTCCATCTGCGCCTCAGTACCAAGACGGGTGACAAAGATATTACCTGAACGTGAATTAAAAAACAGCACAACACGTTCAGCTCGGTTACAGTACCAAATTTGTCAAAACCAGCGACAGTGTTGAAATCTAATAAAGTCGTACTCGTCACGTATCTTGGTTCAGTACAATCAGCAACAATGTCGAATTGCTTTTCATTACGGTAGAACTTGACAAAATGCACAGAGTCAGCCTACGTGGTCATTAATCGTCACTTTCTGATATTCGATCGAAAAATTTACTAAAGTTTGGGCGTAAACCCGGTCAGCAGACGAGTGCAGCGTTACGATAGGCGAGAGAAAATTCACATTTTCGGCCTTTCGAAGAAGGCGAGCTTTACCGATGTCGTACAGACGCAGGGTTTTGCTTAATCCTGCCAATAGGCGCCCCTGGAAAGGGTGTAAAGCCATCGGAATCTGTTCGGTATGCGTGTCGTGCACGAAATCGAGATGATACTTGTCATTCTGCTGCTGGATGCGATAAAGCCGAATTGCATAAGACTGGGCCTTGTATGGCTTCAGAGTCAGCCCAACACTTACGCCAATGGCAAGAAATGTTTCCCCGGGAGCGGCAGAGAATTCGACTAATTGGACAGAGTGAGTAAATTAAGGCATATTGGAGGGTCCCATACCGCATGTGAGAGAATGTGCTGCCATATTGTCTGGTAAAGCAATCAGCTGGTGAAGACTACCGCTCACGATATCCAATATTCGAATAGCAGCCTTCCACGAGCCTGAACCTGATCGAGCAGGCATCACGAAGTTCGATGGATGAGAATCTTCGTCCTCTTCATCCTCATCCCGATCGCTGCAATCAATGTGAAACCCAAAATGCAATCGACGCCGCAAACGTACCGATTCTTTGAATTGACTCCATTTGATTCCTCTTGCTGATTAACAGGTGGTCGATGATCACATTCGATGATGAAAGCAATATTGGCATGAACTGGATGCGTTATCATTTTTCGAGCAGTATGGCTTAATGGAATGGAAGATGAAGAGAAAGGTGAATCAGCTGGGAGACAGCGTCAAGGATGGCTCAAAGATTATAACATTCCACCACTTACACAGTCGCTCAATGGTCAAAATGCGCAATGTGTTCTTGCTAATAGCAACAATACCATCTTGGCACTGCTCAGATTGGAAAGGAGCAACGTAATCGAGTGGCTCATAAGCAATTGGGACAAGAGTGACGTTAACATCGTCTGAAGTGTTTCCGGCAACAGAAACGGGGGAATAACTTAACCAGGTTCTAGAAGAGACACTCATCACGCAAGGAATCCCATCACACCAAACAGCAAAAAGAGAAACAGGACGCGATCCTGGGCGATACTTAGAACTGAATGCTGATACCAGGAATCACGATACCAAGAAAGCGTTTGGTTGCATCTTTGAGCGTATTATCAGTAGGATCAATATGGGAGCGGATCTGAACTCCATTTTGCAAGCCAACCATAAGCTGTATATGACCTGATAACTCGTGTAACAGCAGAGAATGTGGCACAGCACCGACACTCTAACAGCATATCAGTTCATCAGAGGTCCTGATCACATTGAAATGACAAACCTGGACAGTGAGTTGCAAGAGCGGTTGGGATGGATCATCACATTGACACAGCAAGACAGTCTGATCAAAACATCCGATCGCCATATAACGTGCTCGTTGACGACCACGTGGGACAGGAGATAAAGCTAAACAGGTCACATCATGATGAAGTTCCTTGCGATCCATTTCCAAGAGATGTCCAGTCGATTCATCAAGCTCGAAATACGCTAACTCGGCGCCTAACCATGCTTAACACAAGAATCCAACAACAAAAAAGAAGATATTTACCAGTCATGGCAATAACAATCTGGGACGAATTGGAAGCCGAGCATATCACAGTCTTATTGCCAGGAGGCGACCATTGCGAGATCAAAGCTTGCGTATCAACATTGTTATCGGCAATTACGGTAGTTATTAGACGAATGCCCTGAGGATATACTTGTGCAACAACATTGCGGCCAAGTAAAGAGCAGGCTAAGGTTGGAACACTGGATAAAAAACCACTGTCTGAAACCTAAACGATGGATAATAAGCTTTAGACGATAAACTAAACCAAATTACAAAACCTCTTCGACGGTGTCGCCAACGCTTAAAACTAATGTCGCATTCGTATACGATATGACTATATAACGGTGATATGGGTCATCACGATCAGTCCTGACCGAAAAAACTGAACATGGTGCTCCTGGAACATCAGACACTGCCATCTCGGTTACGTTCAAACCTAAAGCAATCAATTTAGTAAGGTAGAGCACGATTACGAGACGGCAAGTCAAACCTTGCCGAAGAACGCGTAATTGAGATGACTGCCCTTTGCCACACGTCAGATACAGCTGTGAGGCTCCTTCTCTGAATACTCTGTAAGGATCATTTCAAATGCAAAACCCAGCAACCAACCTAGTCAAATCGCTCATGAGTAGAGATGTGATAGGAGCTAAGGACTCCATTTGATCGACAACAAGGAGATTCTTAAGAGGTCTCATTGTAAAGGACGCGTCATTGCCAGTCGAATTACATTCTTCAGACGGACTGACATCGCCTGCAGGTGAACATAAGGAGAGGTAATAAGAAACACAAATCTAGTACCGATGGAGGTAAATTGCATGAAATAGTGATTCTGATTTTCAGTTCCGACAAAAAGGAAACCGGTCTGCATAATACAGAGAGCAGTTGCTAATGGTAATGTATCGAAGTATGATACTCGAATGTCATTAACAGTAGTGGTGTCTTTTAGTAAAGAAAGAGTAACCTTGAACACATGCCCTCTCTCAGTTTGAAGCAAGAAGAAGAAAATTCTGACAGCAATCAGAGCAGCAGTAAATCAAAGAATCAGAAGTTACCCTTTCTGTCGATGAGTTGCGTGACATATTACAATCAGTTCATCTTCGTCGTCAGTAGAAGAGGTCGGGAAATTGGCATGTAAAGAGATTGAAGACGAAGATTCAGCATTGTGATAAGATATTCTTTTGGAGCTGCAAATTAAAATGCCACCTGGACCGTCCCACGATTCTCCAGGAACACTAATTAAGCGATGCGATGTATCAGGAATCCTAAAAAAGCACTTATTATTGATAAAAAGTTGGTACAAAATCGTACGATAAAGAGGCTTTTCGAGTGACATGGTTGAGACCCAGATCCAGTTCATAATATGTTAATGACTTATTTCCTTGAGGAGATCCCTGCCCGTCGTTATATTGTAATTCGAGACACTATGAGGCAGTTTAGTCAGTAATAAAGACCATATAATCGGACCAACAGCAAAAAGGGGATTTTCAAAGCCAACATCTACGCCAACAACGTCCATTAATAACGTCGCTGATTTGTGAGCCTCCAACGGAGACGATATAATCTGATAAATTGATTCAGAGTTGTTCTGTTTTAGAGGATAAAGGAATCGCATTACAAGCTTAGCTTGGGCATTTCTAGTCAAAATATAAACAAACTTCTGCTTCTCGACAGCCCCGATCATAACAGCACGTCCATTTGGATCCATAGCCAAATATTGCCCTAAATGAGACGTCGGCCTTGTTGTAAAGCATGAAACGAAGCTGGTCATACCAGGTACAATTCGTCGACATCCTGTCTTACCAAACGTTTCTTCATGAACCTATATGGAATGTTTTATGTATAGGTCAATGCTGACAGTGCAATCAAACCTTTGTGAAACGGTTCAATCCTGTATCAAACTTGCACAGAGTAATCTTGCCAGAGTCTGTACCAAGGATCAAATAGTCGGTATCGGCTCCAGTTAAACGAAATGGAGCAATGCATCTAATGCATCTGCAGTTTTCCATTAGCGTCACTCACACAGAAATAAAAGGATGTACCCAAAGGCTTGCTGAAACGCAACTTGAACCAATTGATCGTTATTCCTATCGTGACGTTGCAATGAGAGCGCTGAGCCTGAAGATGACAATTCAGGCCAAACGTTGTTAGGAAACAGCCACATGGCAAAGACCGTGATTGATAACTATTTCCTGCTCTTTAGCTTTCGAGAAAGAGCCGAACACAGCAGAGACGCAAGCTGTTGGCGGTTTCACCGTCATCGAATACAGATGCATGGTGGCTGACTTTTATGGGTTTAACGAAATGTACAAACAGTTAGAGGCAATGGAAGGAGGCTAGACGCCTTCCTGATGGACGATATCGGATTTGGGTATCGGACTGCGCATTTTGGTGGCTACTCAGCTCGATATAGATTTTATCAATCAGATGTTGCTGCAGATATGAGAACCTGTTTATTATAGGGCCAATATAATTCTCTTAAAGGGAGAATTATGCAATGCCAAACGTTACGAATCCGATTTGATTTCTTACTCGACTGTCCTCTACGGTGGTAACGTTACCATACTCAAGCTCATGAGGTGTTGCCCTATCATCATCCAGTCATCAACTGATTTCAATCTTGTATCACGGGTTCTTACGACTTCAAGGCACCAGCATCGTACTTCTCTAGAAGTAACTGAACAGCTTCTAAGAATCCAGAGCCATTCGGAACCAGGTTGACGTTAACCAAGCCCGTGAACCAGTCGGCGCTGGGTTCGAGACGTGCAGCGCAGGAGATCATTGGAAAGTCGGCACTGACATTTACCTTGATGGCATTATCAATCTGAATTGCAAAACGATAGCTGGCTTTTACCGTCATTGTGGTCGTGCTGGGTGATTCTTGTTTGAATTGCGGTGAGTAAAATACAGCACCGATTTGCCGCTTATTCAGCAATTCGTGGAATTCCGATGTCAGGTTAGTATTGTTTCCTGTCTCGGCAAGCATTTTCAGACCTGTTTGGCAGATGTTCTTATAACGAATGCTGATAATCACAGATCGGGTTACCTGGACTCGCTGGTCTGCTATTATTAGGATGGAATAGTAAATACTCCTTGTGGTGATTAATGCACACCCATCCTAAAGTGCCATTAGGAATGTAATTGCTGGAGTTCATCGAGATCAAATCTAGAATTCACAATCAACAACGGTCTATATTGATGGTACTTCAAACTTATTACCGATGTCAAGTATGTAATTGACGGTATAGTTACTGGGGACTGTTTGTAAGCCAGGCATGGGCACAGCATCATATGGAGAAGGAAACATGTCTAATGACTTTGGCCTTGCAGGTGCTCGTGTTCTGTATGAAGGCGTCTTTGCTTGCGATTCGGCTAAACTTGATCGTGGTTGGCTATGAGTTGAATTCGACGATTGCCTACCCCATTTCGTTGTTTTTGTTCGATTGGGGGTTGTAGTCGAATGCTTGTGAGTCGTGTGCTTTGTTAAAATTTTTTTGGTTGTCTTCTTGACCTTACTGCTTGTTTGCTGCTTTTTCGCGGTTACTGGCGCCTTTTTAGTCGAATGTCTTTTAGATGTCCATTTCTTCTTATAGGAAGTTAAGGCGCTGGCAGAAGAAGCTGAACTTTTTCCTGGCGAGAATGGAGCTGTAGACGGAGATGTTGGAGCACCGGAACTGGGCTTCGATGAAGGGACTGATGGTTGTTTTGATAGCGAGGATGATAATGATTTTGTTGACGGCACCGTTAGCAATGGGGGAGAAGACCCAACCTTCGTTGGTTGAACTGGAGGGAGGGTTGCCTTCGTTGGTTGAACTGGAGGGAGGGTTGCCTTCGCTGGTTGAACAGGAGGAAAGGTTGCCTTCGTTGGGTCTTTACTATTTTGTGCAAGGGGAGCCGCTGATAAACAATATGAGATATATCCATGGAGGAACTTCATCATAATTACCACTTTTAATTGGTCCAGGAGGTGGAGGTCCTGCCAAGGAATTCGGCGTCTTCAAGTGTAGATCGTCGCTGATAACACCCTGCAACAGGAACAGGAAAACATATACACTTGGCGTAATAACTTTCATGTTGCTGCAACAGGTAGAATTGTACAATGAGATGTATGATGGGAATGCAACTGAGCAGTTCCTCTCATGCACGCTGCAAGTCCAATAACTGGATCTGTACACGTATGCTGGCATACTGTGAAGATCAGAATTCGTAGTTGCTGACTTGTTGCTCTGTAATTGTGGCTGCTGTTAGGTTGCAGTTTTGCAGCAATGCATCAACATGGATATTCATTGTGTGAGACAAACAAGCGAACATTCTATGGCTTAAAAAAAGTTTCTGTCCATTTGACTTAATTTCGCCTGCTCTTGCTCTTGATTCTGTTGGTGACTCTGTCTGTGTTAAGGACACCGAGCTCACTCTTGATTCGAAATTCATGCTTCAATTGCCACCTGACATTTTCAGAAATATACATAAGAAATGGCTTTATCCTGAAGGCGGCAGCATCGCTCTGGAAAAACGAAGTAGACGATTCAATTATTTTGCTTTAATTCGAATTTTTAAAAGAGCCAGTTTTTTGAAGCTGTAGATTAATCAGAAGATAATTGTCGAATTGGGCCAGCATGACAACCCTAACCAAGCTGGTCGAATGAACTGAAGCCTTGCATCACGAACTCCTCTTTTCAGGAATTGCAACATTACAGTGAGCAGCCTCCCGTGACCAGCGTCACTCAGTCAGGATTAGTCTGTCTGGTTACAGCCAAGTGTGATTGAGATATGGAGGCTCCCGTGCTATGAGAGAGATCCTGCAGGTTGCAGGTACCGCCGAGTGATTGAGACCAGGGAGCCCCCACTTCATCACTGATGGATACTGTCTGGCCTCTCTTGAGCTCGATGACCTCATCAGGTAACCCTGGTCCAGTCATCCTATGTGTGACGACTCACAACAACACCATCATCACAATTCTCCTGGAAGCGCAAGCGCGCGCTCCAGATTTCAGATCGAAGGGTCGTCCCAGAATCATTAAGATACCAGATCGAAGCCCCAGGTGATATCTTGAATATCTTCCGGCCGTGCACGTTGGGCCGTACGTTCACCCGCTCATCAAGAAATTCTGCTTGTGTTCGCTCCAAGTTGGGCACTTACCGCCCGACATAGCTGTTTCGCTGCCATCTTTATATAAAACTACATGGAGACCGAAGGAGCAACGACATCGCCAAAATCTCTCCTTTACCTGGCATCGTTATGCTCGACGTTAGCCGAAGAAAGCTCAGCACATAGCGCATTTACGAAAGTTGAAGGTTGCAAAACTTCGAAGACAGCTTTAGAAACATTATCAGGAGCGGGAACAATCTTCCAACGAACTCTTTCTAAAGTATTCTACTCGCCCTCTCCTGAAATAAGCACCTTTGCGCACACAACCAACAAATGCCAGGCAATTGATTATTTGCTTAAGATTATTGGACAGTTATAACAATTTAGTATAGATCTGTGGAAAAGAGTTCACTAAAAACGCCCACCTGACAAGCCATTTGAGGATTCATACTGGTGAGAAACCGTTCCAATGCGGCGATTGTGGCAAGCAGTTTACTCAAAAGAGCACATTAAATCGACATTCTAGAGTTCATACAGGTATCTTTCTTTGTTCTTACCATCGTTACGTGGCTGACCTAAATTTAGGAGAAAAACCTTTCTCTTGTGACTTATGTGGAAAAAGATTCGCTCAACAATCAACGTTGACATCGCACACAAGAACACACACTGGCGAGAGACCCTACGTTTGTTCTTCGTGCGGCAAGCGGTTTAACAAGAGTGGTCATCTATACCGTCATGCGAGAATCGTACATCGTGAAGGCTGCACAACATTATCAGGGCATGAACCGTCTGGTATCAGTTTACAGGCCCTGACAGGCACATTCAACTGATCATCTGATCACTTTCTATGTATATCTCGTGTGAATTCCAAATTTATATAATTTAAAATATCGGCTTTCAAAAATGTATTTACGTGATCTTGCCAACTACTTTAGCTTTATTCAAAAGCCATCAGAGGCATTGGTATTTCTTCCAGCAGAATCTCGTCATCTTCCTTGACGAAAGAATTTGCTGGAACAACTTCGTCAACTCGACTGCATCAGAAACCTCAGAAGGCCAAACAAAATTTGGTGGAAGTTTAGCTTTTAAAAACAATCGCCATCTGCCACTATCGCTTCAAAACAATTATATCTAAACCCGAGGCATAATTAAAAAAAGTATCAAATTGATATATTGTACTTGTTTTGTTTGTGCTGATATGCCTTCAACGAAAATCGTGTTATTTCCCAGTCTTGCCGACATTCTTTGCAGCCGCAGCTTGTGCCCGAGGAGCGAATCCAATTTGTGCTGTTTTGGATCCTGGATTTTTAGCCCCAGCTGACTGGATTTTGGATACAGCAGCCTGGGTCATAGTTGTCGATGTTGATTTTCCGGCTCCAGAAGCACCTTTAGCTTGTCCCCCGAGTGCCATGATCGATGAAAGGTGAAATAACAACACTGAAGAGAGTTCAGATGAAAGATGAAATAACAAAACTGAAGAGAGTTCAGATGAAAGATGAAATAACAACATCGAAGAAAATTCAGATCTTGCGAGTAAATCGATTGAGCTCATGACAATCCATATTTGGTAGCTAGCCATTCGATCTTTGGAAATTTTGGAGTAGTAGGTCGTATGATCATGAATACCAGTCACCGGTAATGGTTCAGCAATTGTTGCATCATTCATCATGTCAACGAGCGCACGAGATACTGCTCAAAGATGCCATAATTTGAGAGAGATAAAAACTCTTTTTGGGTCATCCCTTAGCTATGTAAATTGTTTAATCTGTCACTGTTGTATTTCTGGTTGCTGAATGGGCATTTAATGGAGATTTATTCAGGATTACTGGTTACCTATTGAGGTGTTGCATCAATGTCTCGCCAAACAATTGACGAGATTTTTTTTATATCTCACGCCTTCTGCTAGCGCATGATACGAATTTGTCAATCCTTGGTACACGCCTGCAGATCGAACTACGGGCGACCAATTTTTACTCCCTATTTCGCCTCTGTCTGACGCTGAACAGAAGCATGAGCGTAGATGCCATTTTGGTAAGGGTTAGGGTTTGGTAATATTGGCGATCATCCCCGAGGGTGCCGTCATGCAACAGGACTGATAACAAGCCGGTTATATACCTATAGTATAGTGCGTCACTGTGCCCTAATCTTTCTCCATATATTCGTTAGTGCAGCATCACCATCTGCACCTTCGCAACGAACTTCATTGACGAATATCATCATGATGTCAAGCAAGTCATCATCTGGCAGCAGCTGCCAGGCTGGAAGGAATCCACCATCTCCCATGACAGGAACCGCAGCACATCGAATTCAATCAACCGGAGATCGTAACCAAGAATCGGCGACTGCACAGACCGGATTTGCAGGACGTGCCCAAGCAGCCGCAGCCAACAATACCGGAAAGAAATAGTTCCCAGATAGTTAAAAATTGATTTTCTCGTTGACTTGGAATTAACAAATAAAGTAGCAACCGCATACTATTACGCTCTGAATGCAACGTGCATATTTGCCAAATACTTGTCAGAATCGTGTTGCTGTAATTTTGATTTATTGTAGAATCTGTTGCAAGACCGCTTGGCCAGGATGGTATAAGGGTGTTTATTGCCCAATGCCACTTGTTTTTCGTTGTTTTACACTGTTGAAGCAATGCTGCAAGCAGATCATTACCACTTTAAGACAGGTAGTTTTCGGTGAGACAAACGAATAAAGCAGAATCTTTTTCGTCATGTGCTCAGCATGGCCAGGTAGCAAGCGACTCAGAAAGAGCGAGCTTTTCTTGAAATCGAATCTTCTAATCAGGAAACTTTCGAAGCCCACCGTGTGGCTGACATCGACGAGCGGCAGCAGCAGGCTAGGTCATCAAAGACGTCGTCGTTGTCTGCCGCCAACGCTGAAGCTGATCTATCAGTTACAAAACATTAATAATTGAAAAGGTCATCTTACAAGCCCAAACAGCGATAATTGTGTATTTCCATTTCCAACGAATTGTCATACCTTGAACACCTTGTCATTAGTTCGAATGCTTTGCCTTCATTCTTGGCTGCTGCTGATTGAGCTAGTCCTGAAGATCCGCTCTGTGCAGATGCAGGACGTTGGTTGCGATCGCCGGCAGATTGGATACGTGATGTATCGGTGCCAGTCGTTAAAACCATTTGCTGATGCTTCGTTAATAGCTGTAGTTGAACGTGAACTGATTAGTGGCAAACTTCTTCGTTGAGAACCGTTGCAAGATAGAGAGCAGGCAGAAAACCAGCGACAGATTATGAAGATTCCGGAGTCCATTCGTTGAGGTTGTGATTGTACAGTATAGACATGATTGTATGTCTTCCTGCATTACAAACAAACAAGATGGGCACTACCACTCAATCTTGAATGATACGATTGGGCTATTCACAAATGTCTATCAAGTCTTACATCAGGTACGACTCGAAATAATGAGACCTGATTGTTTTGCAGCCATGCTATCATATCCCAAATAGATTATACAGTGCGATTAGGTGGCAGATCGGAACTTGACCAATACGAGTTGACCGTGATCTACAGACCAGGCATTAAACTGATCGAAATCCTGCTTGATCTATATCAGGAGCAGTGTACAATACAAACTCGTCTGCTAAAAGCACCGGGTATGTGCAGAATGACTCTTTGTGAGAAATAGATTATAGCATGAATCACGAAAACTCATTAGAAAAACACTTGTAGATAAAGACCAGATTTGATAGAAATCAAAATCAGCTCCAGCCCTACAAGACAGATGATCAATATACTTTGAACAGAAGACAAAGCGATACTTGTCAGGCATGCTCCGGTATACAAATTAACAGACATCGCAACCTGTAATACTAATCAACTGAAATGATTGTAAATCGAAAACCTGAATCCTATGACAATACAACGTTGTCATTGATGACGGCTAATTGATGTGCAACGGCTATAGATTCTATCAATTGGTCCTTCATTAATCATTCAATTGCAGTTATATTTCAGCCAGCCATGTTCTGTGCCAAAGCCAGTTTCGAATAATCTGCACTCACGATAAACTGAAAATATTTAACAGATGTATTGCTATGCTGGCAGTGACTCAGGAGTCTTGTCGATATTTGTACTCTGAGCCTGAGATAAATCAAACATGGATAAACCTTGAGCAAGCACATCAGCGGGAAAGATATCGCGAACCCCTTTGATCAGCTGTTGTGACCTATAATCAAGCACAGTTCGAATCAATTAAAAGCATCTTAAAGACAGTGATCAAACCTGGAGACGTATTCCTCAATTAACCTGTGTGTTTCTTTGCATTCATTCAGTATTTCATTGAACTCATTGCGAAGTCGAACAGCTTCCGATCTACTCCTGGTTAGCTCAGCGACTTGAGCAGGCTGCAGTTGAAATTGATCTTCCAAGAGCGAAGACCAGAGCGTCGACTGACGCAGCCAATCAATACCAGCTACAGCCAAAAGAAAATTACGAACCTGCTCGGGATCCAATCCCCAAAGAGCAAATTTAGCTTGAGCTCCAGGAATCAACATAGTTCGAATAAGATTCATATCGTGAACGCTTACTAACTTCCTAGACAAAGGATGAACAATAGGCACTGATAAAAAACTGATTCCAATTGCTGACCTGGTAATGTTTGATTCAAACCATGTATCCAATAACGTATCAAGAGAGCGGTCTCTAGGGTTCTGTAATGTCTCTCGAACATCACGAATAACTTTGGCCTCTGCAATGGTCATTCAGGAAGCATCCTTCACAAGAATACCATAACAGACCAATGACATTAATATCACTATGCATCTCAAGCTCAGATATTTGTGCTGTTAGGCTCTCAATCGAATGCTTCAAATTATCCACATAGACCTAAACAACACTTGACGTTGAACTTTAAAAAAGTGGTGCCAGCGACCGACTTTTTTCTTATCCCTGGATGCTCTAGATAGAATGCTTTTACGGGATGACGTCGAGCATGTCAAAGCACCCTACAATGAACTGAGCAAACAGTTCGAGATGCCACGAACAAGGAACCTTATTCGAGTCCAAACTTGCAGCGTCATCAACATTATAGGGCAGAGTTCTGGGTGTTCGAGCTCCATGACCACCGCCAATGACCTTTGTGTATCTAAATGCATAAGCTGAGAACGGCATGGGTTTGCTGGCGGCAGCGTGCATTTACTGGTCAAAGCCGGTCTGAATTGGTTCAGCAAATAAACTTCCTGGAATCATACTGCTGCTAAATAGACTGTTAATGATATATCAGCTTAATGCTCTTAAGCAACCTATGATCAAGTTTGTATTGCTGCAGATAATGAACTAGAACAATATGAGGTCGACACAGCATCCTATTATGATTGAGAACAATAACTTCAAAACCAGGTAAATAACTGACCAGTATCCACGTCGATGAAATCCTTCACAAGTTTCGTGATGTGCATAACAACAATTGATAACATCAACACCAGCCACTTTCAGTTTCTCGTGATGCTCCTACTTTACATCAGCTGTATTCAACCGTTATACAGAAAAAATACCAACTTTTATATTCTTGCCATCGCGTTTCTTCTTCCATTCGTGACCATCTTGTCGCCATCTACGAACCTGTTAAGACATAAGGCGACCATGGTAACGATAATGACCGTTAGAACCTGGTTTTTGTTAAAGATCATGATATTGCCACTTGTTGGTGGTGTTGGAGCAGCTGTTGGAGAACATTTGAACCCATATTGTTGGAAATTTTCAAGAAGGTCGACCAGCTCGGTATTACGAAACCAACGCTGGCTGGCTGTTGACCTAAACATGAAAATTACAAAGGCACCAGGCACAAAGGGGACAAGACTAATATGAGTTTATAAACCCAAATTAAAAACAATTATCTACCGAATAATATCGATAGTGGACATGGTGAGAGGAGGGAATTTCACTGGTGCCGGATGTTGAGTGAATGTCGTTGAGGCAATTGATACGTTTGTTGTGGGAGACGGAATCGAAATGCTCGTGGTAGCATCATGGCCTGCCGAAGGAACATTCGAACCGTTCGGCAATGCCATAAAAATCAAGGCAGCCGAGAGATATCGTGGCCAGATGATTGGAGAAGGCTACTGGTATTGTTGCTAGATCCAAAGATTAAATAGGACTTGGATCAATGAAAAACAAATGTGAACAGATATCGGATCAGGGAGAAATGGTCACAAAACAAGAGGGAAATTGAAGTTCGTCCCAAAATTAGAATTGCGCAGTGATTCTATTACTGCAGAATCTGTCACATTTGAGGCCATTTGTGTCCGAAAAATGAGAATTGCGTAGTGAGTTTATTACTGCCATCTGTTGTCCCAAATCAGAATTGTCTTCTCATTCCTCCTGTCTCGTTCAGATCCGCTTTACAATCTTTATAACAAGCAACGTTGATTCTCTGTTCCCTCAACTTCAGCGAAAAGGCCTTTCAATGCGATATTATAATTTTCGAGCTGATTTTGAAAGCTCTTTAATCAGTAAAGCAATCATTGGTACCTGATCGATTCGACCGATCGCGGTAAGAAAGTCTAGAAAGGGCATCGTCACTAGCATTGTGAGATGGTGCCAGTTCGGCGCGAATCTACTTTGAATTCTGGTAGTGAAGAAGTGATCTTCAGATTAATACCCGACCCTGAACCTGTCATCGTGAAACCTCCTCGTTATATCAGCAAAATGGGATGGAAGACGCCCCCGACCGCTTCGACATTCGGACCAGCTTCCACATCACAATTGAATGTCACCAATTTGGATGGATCATTTTACGCTCCCTATCAAACTCATATCTATAAGTAATTCTGCACTTTGCATCTCAGTCTGTCTTAGTTATAAGACTGAGTTTATAGGAAACCAAAAGCTCTTTTTGGGCATGGAAATCGAACGGTTGTGGATCCTAAGCACTTTCTCAAAAAACCCGAAAGGTTCTGTCAAGTACATCGTGCATAATATATCACTAAGATGATAAATATCAGAGCATCATCGGCTCCTGGATCGCTGCCTCAACGTTTATGTGCTCAACGGCACGATCACCAACGTAAAGTGCCAATTCCAAAGAAACACGATCGACCGATTTATGGTCTAGTTTCCAAAAAAAACTTCATCAAAGTAAAGCTCACTGGAACGTTTTGTAATTTCAAGCCTCTGAAGCCATACTAACAGGCCAATGCAATTGAAATAATGCTTTCCGAGCCAGTTAAAACGGAGAGAAGATTACCCAGTGAATATCCTGGGTATCATTCAAGCTACGGCAAGGTCTGGACAATAACCTTCAATAACGATTGCTTAAGAGTTTCACAGGTCCCTGAATATCTTCATGGTGTTAAGCGCGAGATCGCCATTGAATACGAATATCTTGACAAATTGAAATCCAGAGACAAAGTGAAACCTTCCAAAGAAGTGAGTCGTTTTCGCATCAAGTTTCAATTTGATTAAGAACCATTTAGGAACAACTAATACCATTAAATGAAGAAGAACGCTTAGCCCTGCTGAATTCACTAAAATCTAAATGGAGTACGTTTTAGCGATTCGTTGCTTTCTGTTGATTGACGTTTGGTGCTTACAGATGACATTCAGCATCAGTATCAAGGTATCACTCACCATGTTATACTAGATACCATTGGGCAAGTTAGAAAGAAAGAGAAGTATGAACGCGATTTGACCAGGCTTGAGGCCGATATTGAAACTTTATCGAAGCAAAACGTTCTTGTTCGAACATCTTGAGGCAATGAACAGCATTGGATCGGCCGATTTTGACTCTTTGAAAGAAGCTATAAAGATATTCTGTTTCATTAGGCACCGATCAATCACCCCATTGACGTAGATATTTTTCATTTAATCATCCAATGGTTATCAGATGCTGTTAGAGAATTTCCATTATGGGTCGACGTCGCCGAAACTCCCCCGGATTACGGAAATCGCTGACAATTGACGAGGAAGAGCATGAGTCGAACGGGTCATCTCGTCTTCTTCTGCCAACACCTTCGGCATGGCAAGGGACGATCAGCCCACTGTCTATGCTCCCTAATATAGAGCAAGCTGCTACTAGCGTTGTGAATAAGGCGGATAACTTCAATGAGCTGTATGATCAGATAAGACAGGTCTGGCCATTTTACACAGCAACGCTCTCCATCGTCTTATGAAAGGATTTTCAGTGCTCTTTGACTATTATGTCATGTGTGGAGACCATACAGAGTAGCAAATCATCTATAACAACTCCTCATACTGCCAACGCTATCGTGACCATGACATCGCACCAAGAATCTGACCCTAGCGACGATAGGGATGGCGCTAGGAGTTCAACAGTTGAAATTTCAAGAGTATTGTGCAGATGCAGTGTCGTTTTGGAAATTATGTTGATTCTGCATTATTGCAGATGCAAACGTTTAACAGTGCTAGTGTTCTTGGAGAATTCACATTGACATCTCCGATCATTACTGATACTGCAGGTGTCGATCAGCCTTCATCAGGATCAGCTGAAGTTGATGACAACAAAACCAACGCCAGTCTAGTCGAAGAGCATAACAACAGCGAAAGTAGGCCGAAATTAACTGTGCTGTTCTTCTCTTAACTGGATTATAGCTTCTTCAAACCTACAAATGGCAATCCAGGAATTCGTCGACACTGAGAAGTCATATCTACACAAATTACGTCAATTAAATAAGGAGTTCGTCGTGAGATTGACAGCCTATCATGAACTTGATGGTAATGGTTAAACCAACTTTTGAAATTGAATTGAAATATTACGGCAGGTGTGGCATCCATCTTAACGCCCGAACAAATTGATCTGGTTTTTAGTAATCTAGAAAGCATTGTGAAACTTCACACCCATATCTATTTGGATATTAAAGTTGGTCATGATTTGACTTGTAATTTCTCTAACTCCTGTCATAGATGCTAAGAAACAGACCTCGTTTGGATATGCCATTTCTTGATATTATTGACAGACTTGCCAGCAGGCTTGTTGATACTTACACCGGGTTTAATTCATATCAGCCGATCGGTCACATCATCTTATTGATTATGTAGATATGCTATAAACTTCGCATGCCATCAGAACATTGTCAATGATCTTACAGCAAAAAACTCCAAGTTTGCAGATTTCGTCGTAAGTTCTAAAACCATATTGATATCCATTGCTTGAATTGTCAAACTGCAGGCGGTATCAGAGAAATGCTGCACTGGCAAGAATGTAAAGTTGTCATCATTAAGGATGGAGCCTATTCAACGAATATCGAGGTGAGGCTCTGATACGATCAAATCATATTTTCTTAAATTTGGTAGGTACATATTACTGGTAGAATCAATAAAAAAGAATGCCGATCCAGGGCATGATCCTATAGCGACACTTGATGGAATCTTGCAAAAGTTCAGGGATGCTGCTGAGCACATTGATGCAAACATGAAGGTTATCAATTTGTTTTCGTTTCCAGCATAAAGCTGACGATAAATTGCAATATAGGTTGCTCAGGCGAAACAGAGGGTGGTCGAAATTCAAGAGGTCAATTGTCACGATTCATTGGATTGTTTTTTTTTAAGTTTGAGCAGATATTCCTTGAAAATACACCAGATCCCTCACTGATAGTTCCTGGACGATATTGTATTAGAGAGTCTGCTCTCCAGGTATGAACGGATTCAGTATTCTTAACCTAACTTGATTCATGATGTGTATCAAGATGTTATCCCATAAAAAAGGGTGGACAGGAGCAATGAAACATATTCACAAGACATTTTGTTTCATTCTATTTAACGATTGCCTGGTTTACTGTACAATCACATCAGAGAATCCTAGAAGAGGTCTAAATCGAAATCCCAATGATTGCTGAAATGAGAACGTAAATTCCAGGCAGAATGAAGGGATTTCTTGAACTTGTTAATATCAGTGTCGATGAAAACACAACCGATGGAAGCGATACTTCATTTGTGATATCTACGATAAACGATGCTTCAAAGTCATCCTTATTCATCTTGGCTAAGACAGTAATCACAAACTAACAATCTGAAAACAGTATTAAATTTAACACAGGTTCAGCAAAAGAAGGAGTGGATTGATGATTTGCAAATCTGTATACGACAGCGTAAAGAGTTCCAGCGCCAGCAAGACATTTTGTATACCGATTCAGAATTTAGTGTTGATCATCGGCAACCAGCTTCGTTTAGTGAATTACAGTACGTTCATATCACAACACAGGCATGGAACAGTGTCTAATACTTCTCAGAATGACAGCTGCTTTGCAGCTAGAGCCCTTGCCATCACCGTCCGCTGTTGAAGAACTGCCATCTGAGCTTGAACTGGCCAAAAAGCTTACAAGAAAGGCGTCTACTCGCCAGTCATTGAAATAGAATATGATGACATTGCTAGTACGAAAGGCCTGAATAGAACTGAATATGTAATAAGTGTAGTAAAGTAGCACTTATAGCACTTATAGAATCACGCACTTGATATTTACTTGACACTTAAACATCATCACTTTCATATCGATCTGCTCATTAAATGCTGCAAGCTGGCAGGAGATTTTCTAAATCCATGACTACAGCAGCGAATATTCTAGAGCGTCTTGGGATACAAGGCGCAAACGATATTCATCCAGGAATATTTGACGGCAGCTGGCGAGCCGGCTCTGGTGATATCTTCACATCTCGTAATCCTGCTAATAATCAAGTTACAAAGGGCACTTGGGAATAGTGACGACAATTCTCAATTGATTTAGGTTATTGGTCGTGTTAGTGGGGCCACTGTCTCCGAATACGAATCTCTTTGTGAACAAACAGCCAAAGTTCGTAAACAGTGGGCTGAATTGCCAGGCCCCCTTCGTGGTGAAGGTAAAACCTCATCTGTTCGTGGACATTTACGCGTTGATCCATCTCTTATAGTTGTTCGGCGAATTGGTGTTCGATTGAGAGAGAAACGGGATGACCTTGGTGCTTTGATAACAATGGAGACAGGGAAAATCCTAGCTGAAGGAATTGGTGAAGTTCAGGTGACATAGTCTATATGCCTACAAGTTATCATTAAATTCTAACAAAGGAAGCGATCGATATGTGCGATTTTGCTTGTGGTCTCTCACGAATGCTAAATGGGAAAGTCATCCCATCTGAGCGTCCTGGACACTTTATGATGGAGCGTTATCTCCCATTAACAGGTTTCAAGCAATTATCTTTTGAATATCCTTTTAATTTTTGGTAGGAAATGTGGCAATTATTAGCGCTTTCAACTTTCCAGTTGCTGTATTCTTCTGGAATGCAGCACTTTCACTTGTCACTGGAAACACTCATATCTGGTAAATGCAGAATAATTTTTTTGCTAGTTTTCTCTTAAATGTGATTTTAGGAAACCTGCAGATACAACACCGCTCTGTGGAATCGCTGCCGCAAAAATAATTGCAGATGTACTTGAAGATATGGAGCTTCCGACGTCAGTATCAGGGTTCATTTGTGGATCCGGAGAGACTATTGGTAAGTCAGACCTGCTGTTCGTTATCGCACGAAATATCCCTTACTTATGTATTAAGGCAATGCAATGATAACAGATTCAAGAAACCCTCTTGTGTCGTTCACTGGATCAACGAAAGTTGGCAAAATCGTTAGCGAGAAGGTAAGGCTTTTTGAGAATTTGCCGATCAGCTCTTAGATGATTTGTATATAGGTGGGTGCGCGATTAGGTCGATCAATACTGGAATTGGGAGGGAATAATGCAATGATTGTTATGAATGATGCTAACATTAACTTAGCGCTAAACGTATTTACTTCCTTCGAAACGAGGGCTCTCTGAACATTGATTAGGCCGCTATTTTCGCAGCCGTTGGAACTGCAGGGCAGCGATGCACGACCCTTCGGCGTTTGATTGTTCACAAGAACATTTATGAATCGTTTGTTACCAAACTTGTAAGTTACGCAAGCTTAAATGGCTAATCGTACTTGTATCGCTTATTTTTGTAAAGGTGAAGGCCGTCAAAGAAGTGAAAATCGGCGATCCATTAGAATCTGATACACTATGCGGGCCACTGCATACTAAAAGTAAGCTGAATGGCTATGTTTGACACTTGATTAGTGATAGCTTTGAAAAAGCTGCATTGAAACACTTCGTATCCGGGATCGAAGAAATTAAAGAGAATGGAGGGCATGTACTTTGTGGAGGAACCCAACATGGCAATCCCGATTCGCTTTTTGTAAAACCTACTATAATCGATAATGTTCATTACTTATTCTGCATTTGAAACATGTCATAACGTCGTTTTACAGCTACCTTACAATTCGCCTGTCGTTCAACGTGAAATTTTTGCTCCCATACTCTACGTTTTTAAGGCTAGATCTAAACGATTAATATTTTTCCACCCTTCTAAAATGTGCAAAGGTTGAAAGCCTATCTGAAGCAATTGAAGTGAACAACTCAGTTCCACAAGGCCTCTCTTCGAGCCTTTTCACAAATGATCTCAAGAATATGTTCCAATGGACTGGGCCTTCTGGCTCAGATTGCGGTAACATATTCTGCTAGTTTGGAACTTCCATTTGATCACAGTTATTAGGCATCGTGAACGTCAATATTGGAACTAGCGGTGCCGAAATCGGAGGTGCTTTTGGAGGAGATAAAGACAGTGGTGGTAATGCTCGATCAGGGTTAACTGTTTGCAATGGGTACTGATTCTATTCAGGTGGGCGTGAGGCTGGTTCTGACGTTTGGAAGACATACTGCCGTCGGGTAACATGCACTATCAATCATTCAGAGGATTTGCCATTGGCACAAGGAATTGTTTTTAAAGCAGGCAGTTGAAGTTTATTGCAAAAATGTACATTTTTGCTCAATACGATTATTGTACAAAGATAATCATGAAATCGAACTTCATCAGCTTATACTGCATCTTCTCCGATCTGTTCTTTTTGTGTTTCGGGACTTATTCCTCTACCGTGACCTGAAGCCAATGTCTTTGAATTTGTGTAGATAATCGGTACTTTGAACTTCTGAAGCTTTCAAGTAATCGGGACTACTCGCAGCTTTTGCTCAACTGCCTGGAATCGGGCAATTCCGATTTTTGATCGGACACCTTGAACTGCTTTAGATTCGACGCCTGGATAAAAACAGATATGTTTTTTGTTATTTACGTTTTACAAAAAGACGGCCTTTCGGATCACTGATAAACCGTTAGCCATTCCCAGAAAATATCCCCGGAAACAGGAGTAGAAGCATTGGTGCTTTGATCGACAAGAAGAGCCTTAGCAGAGGATTCAATATCGTCAGGGTCTTTCCCTGAATTCACAAGTGATTGATAGGCATCACTAACAACAAAAGTAGCATTCCGGAAACTGGACATGATCATCTGCTGTCCAGTGGCAAGGTTTAAGGAGGACCCTAATACGACATTAAAAGAAACTAGATCAACTCTGACTTGATGTGACGTGATGGGAATCTTTGTGACAGTGACAATAATCTGAAGACTTCCAGAAACCATCTTGAAACCTGTCTGCGTGCTGAATGTACTTGCAATAGTTAACCGCTCCCAATCCGAGGTTCTACTGATCATATCGAATCCAAGGAAACTACCGTCACTGTCCTCCATTTGTCCTCTGGCTGTTGAAGGGTATACAGCCGACGGATGGAGAACTTGCCATTTATACCACTGATAATCGACAAACATATGCAAACTGTAGAACGGGTGGTGCTTCAGAACCAAGCATCAAATCGCTGTCCGTTAAATACCTCCAGAATATGGGATCATACGAAGCTGTGCTGACGTATTCCATACATCCTCCAACGCTGTTATGGGCTTGGTTGTGGGCGTCTTCAAGTGTTGATGTAAAGTCAGAGAATTGACTTTTTCCACGAGCGACCGCAAGCTGACAAAGGGAAATTAGACATCAATGGAATTTGGTGTGAAAAAAGTACTTTAGTTTTGATGTCAGCAGAAACACTGCTGTCTGGAGATCTCGAGCAATAGGAGCCATCTCTCAAAAATCCATTAAATAAAGGATTTGGATATGTTGTGCCGTTCGAGACGTATGTTGAATCACTAAAGGCCTTGGGGATAAACTGAGTGTCCGAAGATGAGAAGTCCCAATAAGGGATAGCGTTGCAAAGCAAAGTCTCCATCCGAAGCAGATAACGACGATGCCAGGGAAGGAATAACGAATTTCCGTGAGGACAACGATCCCAGTTGCAAACATGATCGTTTGCCAGGCTCATGAACGGGCCATCAATCCAAGGACACCTAAAACTGCCACAACGGTAATTCAATCGAATCGCATCACGATAAGCAGTTAGTTCGTCATCTGATAAAGAGAGAATGTTTCGTCGAGCGCCAACAACGCATTTCGTCCTGGGAGGCGCATGAAGCTTGCTCATTTCTGCAGGACCAGGACACATAGCAGCTGTGGATGGTACAGGAGCTGGAGTAGATGTTTTTGTAGAGGGTGATTTGATAGTAGGAGCTGCTGTTGATAATGTCTTGGTTGTGGGAACCTGTGCAGAAGGCGTTTTTGTAAAAGACTGCCTCGCTGTGGATGTTAGGGATCTAGTCGAAAGAGCTTTAGAAGATGGTGGTTTGGTTGTGGGAACGTGTGCAGAAGACGATTTTGTAGAAGATGGTTTCGTTGTAGATGTTGGGGAACGACTCGAAGGAGCTTTCGTAGATGGTAGGTTGGTAGTGGGAAGGTGTCCAGAAGACGATTTTGCAGAAGGTGGTTTCGTTGTAGATGTTGAAGAGCGAGTCGAAGGAGCTTTGGAAGATGGTGGTTTGGTAGTGGGAACGTGTGCAGAAGACAATTTTGTAGAAGATGGTTTCGTTGTAGATGTTGGGGAACGAGTCGAACGAGCTTTGGAAGATGGTGGTGTTGTGGTGGGAACGTGTTCCGAAAACTGTTTTGTAGAGGTTGATTTCGATGTAAATGTTGGGGAGCGAGTTGATGGAGCTTTGGTAGATGGTAGGTTGGTACTGGGAACGTCTGCAGAAGACGTTTTTGTTGAGGACGTTTTTGTAGAAAATTGTCGCACTCTTGGTGTAGGGGAGTGAATCGAAAGAGCTTTGGAAGATGGTGGTTTGGTTGTAGAAAAGTGTCCAGAAGACGTTTTTGTAGAGAATATTTTCGCTGTAGATGTTCGGGAGCGAGTAGAAGGAGCTTTGGAAGATGGTGGTATGGTTGTAGGAACGTGTTCAGAAGACGATGTTGTAGCAGATGATTTCGTTGCAGATTTTAAGGAGCGAGAAGAAGGAGCTTTGGTAGATGGTAGGTTAGTAGAAAATCGTCTCACTGTGGGTGTAGGGGAGTGAGTCGAAAGAGCTTTAGAAGATGGATGTTTGCTTGTGGAAACGTGTTCCGAAGACGGTTTCGTAGAGAATGATTTCACTGGGGAACGAGTCGAAAGCTCTTTGGTAGATGGTAGATTGGTAGTGAAAACGTGTGCAGAAGACGATTTTGTAGCAGATGATTTCGCTGTAGATGTTGGGGAGCGAGTCGAAGGAGCTTTAGAAGATGGATGTTTCCTTGTGGAAACGTGTTCCGAAGACGGTTTCGTAGAGAATGATTTCGCTGTAGATGTTGGGGAACGAGTCGAATGGTCTTTGGTGGATGGTGATTGAATTGTAGGATCGTATTCCGAGGACGATTTTGTAGAAGATGATTTCGCTGTAGTGGAAGGAGCATTGGAGGATGGTGGATTGGTTGTAGGAGCTTGTTCCGAAGACGTTTTTGTAGAAGATGATTTCGCTGTAGATGTTGGGGAGCGAGTCAAAGGAACTTTGGTAGATGGTGGCTGTATCCTAACAGTGGGGATCTCTTTGGAAGAAGATGACATTATGAAAGGAATATTGGCGGAAACGGGCGCCGACTTAGAAGGCATCTTGCTTGAAGAGGGCGTCTATATAAGAATTTAGTGAAAGTAAACGAATCTTCTTTAACAAATACTCTCGTGAGCGAAGAAGCCTTTATGACAGAAGATTTAGTGGAAAAAGACGTTAGACTCTTTGAGAAAGTTTTTGTAGATGGTGCCGAAAGCAAATAATATTCAGACGATCTAACAGGACAGTTCCGGAGTGGTTTCAAAGAATGGAGTGACAATGATGAGGTACCAATTGTTCTTGTCATGTTGATGCCAGGAGGCATTGCTTTGTAATGATGACAAATGGCATGCACAGAGCAGGATTCCTTGCATCTTTGCAGGCTTAGCTGAAATTTAGACATCAGCAACTGGTTGTTACATGTTATCATTATCACAGCAGTAGCGATTAGGACATCCAGCTCGCCGATATTCAGGCCCACAACGTAGATCATGTCGTGCTCGGCGACCACAACGATTGGGTTCCTTAGAAGGCAATATCGGGCATAACGCCTCTTCTGAGCAAGTTGCTCGGCACCTGAATTAAGTAAAAAATTGTTAATGAACGGCTTATTTGCTTACCTTCCATCATGATCACAACCAAGGCCAGGGGAACATGATGCGCGACCATGTTGATGGCCACAGAGCAGATCATTCCTGGGCGGGAGCTGACAGACTCGTGGAGGTGGACATATGGAGCTGGTAGTGCAGTTGGTGGTGCATCGCCCTTCCATTGAGCAGCAATGACCCTGTGGACATGATGCATATTGAAATGAAGGTCCACATCTGAGATCTAATCTAGATGATGCTACACATGAATGAGGTTGCAGTATACATTGAGATCCACTTGGACATGATTGAGAGCAACTATGATACCATTATGTTACATGATATGAAGGGATGTCACATATTGATGTTACTTACTATCCATCTGTATTACAGCATAAACCAACTGGACATTTACTATTAGAGAATTTGTATCCACATCGACCATCAGATCGGGGAGGTCCATAACATACAGAATCTGAACCCAACACAACCAATACTAACACCATATACAATGGTAACATGTCAACATGCATGAGATAAAGGCCTGCTTAAGCATCTGACAAAATCGCCAAGAGGCACATGTAGAGATATTTCCAGATTTCGTTTTATTGTAGGATATCACCATTAAATCTGTTTCTGTATACTGCGGAGCCGGCTTGTCAAAACCAATGTGGTGATGTTTTGCAGAAATTTTTGTAGAAAGCATTTTGGATCATTGGTCTATGGATCAGCTAGAACATTGGATCTATCGATCAATCAGCAACAGACGATATTTGCATTATGTACAGGACCATCAGAGCAATCTTCCATATCGATCTGGAGAATTAGTGGACCAAATGCCAAGAATATCGCTGAATCTCTCTGTCCTGATCTGAAATCAAATTTACAGCCTCGACGTGCTCATCTAGGTTATTATTTAGTAGATAATCTCAATATGGTTTTTAACAGATGTTTTGCAGTGACATGGAAAGATGATGATAGAAATATAATAGATAGTGGTTTGTGTCTATACTTCCCAGGTCCACATTCATATACAGGACAAGATATTATTGAATTTCATACACACTCATCACCTGCCGTTATACAACATCTATATCACGTGTTCAACAAATATGATTCGGTAGTTTTATCTTTACACAAACTTTCACTTGGAGATTTGAAATATTATTCTATCAAGGTTCGTGAGGCAGAGCCTGGAGAGTTCTCCAAACGCGCTTTAATGAATGAGAAGATGGATTTAATGCAAGTTGAAGGTCTTTCTGATCTCATGAACTCATACACTTTAGATCAAAAGAGTAATTACTCACAATGTGGCTATGTTGTCTGAACATGAATTTAGAGCTGGCGTTGCAGCAGATGAATGGTAAACAATCAGATAAGTTCGAGAGCTGGAGAAACGAGCTAATCAGTATATTGGCACATATGGAGGCTAATATAGATTTTGGTCAAGATGAGGATGATGTTGATGAAGGTATTGCCCTCTTTATGTTTCTACACATAACATTTTATTTAGATCTTTGAAATAGTGTCAATTTTAAGTTCTTGTAATGATCGAGTTAATCGTTTGATTGCCGATATCGAACAGCAACAATTTGATAGTAAACGTGGTGAAATAATTCGTAATGGAATCAGTAAGAAATTGGATTTATACTTTCTTCATGTATTACTGAATGTAAATATTTAGATATTGCTATCGTTGGTGAATGTAATGTTGGTAAAAGCTCACTTCTAAATTTTCTCATGAAACAAGACGTATCTATTGTAACTGCAATACCTGGTACAACAAGGTAACAAACATTCGAATTTCAGCAATATCTGAGATGTGCTCATCAACTTCATAGAGATGTTATTGAAAGGAATTTATTATTGAATGGCGTTGCTGTAAAATTAGCAGATACGGCTGGATTTAGGGACTCTGGCGACGTCGTAGAAGGTGTTTTCTATTCAGTATATTCTTCTTATGTGTATTGATATTGGTGACATTTAGCGGCGGGAATTCGCCTTAGCTCAGCACGATTATACGAATCTCAGCTGGCCATAATTGTTGTTGATGCCAGCTCACCGAAAATTAACCACCCAGTCTTGCAGAATTATCTGTTTGATGTACGTTCTGGGCATTGCCGATCGAAGGCCATTGTGGTCTTAAACAAAACCGATTTAGTCGGACAACACGATTTAGAATGTAACTTTGCTATGCTCATGTTGGGGTTTGCTTGAACTGTTCATCAGGTATAATTCGCGATTTCAAATATCAATATGGCGAACTGGAAATCATTCCGGTCTCGATTAGAACAGAACAAAACACGAACAATACTATCAAAGCTATCTGTGGCAATGTAGACAGCATGTTGGTCACCTAATCGTATTAACAGAAACATATTGAAGAATATATTGCTTCAGAATGAAATCAATTGAACCAAGCGACGAGACAATTTTGATCACCCGTCATCGACATAGCCAGCTTCTTGAACGAGCTGTTCAATCTCTGAGAAAATTCCGTCTTTCTAAACACATTGGCCTTGACGCTCGTACAGAAGTAAATTGCATGGTTATCTGATGGTGCTCTATGTTGACTCTCTATTTGGACAGGACCTTAGAATAGCTATCAGTCATCTAGCTCAATTGACATCTATTGGTCAGGTCCACAACGATGAAATCATCGATACCGTATTTCGAGATTTTTGCATTGGGAAATGAATTTCCAGTCACTTTTTGTGATAGAATGCTCTAACTTGATCATTTTATATAAACATCACGCTGACTGATGATTGAGTCACGAATGTTTCGCTTCTGTTTCCATGCCCATCTGATAATTCAAATATAATTTTTAATTAATGTCGCAACCTTTACGAGCGCGAAGTAATCTATCGTCCTCACGAGCATCGTCCGATCTGTTGATGCAGAGATCACGACCGAATAGAACAACTCGTCCAAGTCGCGACTCAGCGTACGAGGAAGAAGCCGATGCCGCTCTGCGAACTGCCATGGCCACCGAAGAGCTTGGAATTCGGACGGCAATCAAGCTGAAAGAACAGACAGGTAGTTGATTTGCCCTGAACTTAGCAACCGTTAGCTGAAATCGTGCTGATTAGAACAAATGAGATATATTGAGGATAAGATAGCAGTAGCTGATCTGACCCTGGTTTCAACTAATAGATCTCTTAGATCAATGGAGTCCTTCTCGGGTCGACTGAGAAACTTATTTTCTCGATCTAATCCGAAAACTGATATCCAAATCAGAAAAAAACAGGATGCGAAAGTGGTGGCGAAAGAAGCAAAAGCAAGCGAGAAATCCAGAGCCAAGCAAGAGAAAGCATTGAAAACAGAACACTTGGGAAGTTTGGGCGCAGCTGATGAACAGCTTGATATGATTTCTGAATCAGTACGAAATATACGCTTTCTAGCTGAAGATATGAATGTCGAGCTAACGACACAGAATCGAATGCTGAGTGGAATCGGACGCGATGTCCATTCTCTGGAAGTACGATTACAGAAACAAAATCAACAGATCAATCGTCTTCGATAAAAGAAATTTTAGCACATATGTTTGGAGATGGACAGAAGGAGAAAATAAATATATTGGCAATTAATAGCAAGTATATATAGTAGGGTGTATGATAATTAATATTATGGCTAGATCAGGATTGCTGTGAAACCGGTTCACATTGTACAGGTTGAACATCCGAATGATCTAATGAGACATCGGGTCCTTCATTCTCATACGATCCGGCAACACTCTTTCTCTGATAAAAGATCAGCTGGCAAATCTCATGAAACAACCATACAACCCTCTGATCTAATTCATTATCCTTCTCATCGTCATCGATTGGGTAGCTGACCAATTTTTTAATAGATATCGAAGGCCTTAGACTGCAAACAGTGCATAATTTTAAACAGGATCATTCCAAAATCAACCTACGTACCCGACTTTTAGCTTCTTGCGTTTTTGTACGCTAGATACAAAATCAATTTGTTCAACTTTAGGCTGCATTTCCTTCCTCTCGATAAACGTAGCACCTTGCACGGAATCGTCCTAATAAGCAATCTTCAGATATCCCTCACAAAAGGGAATACAGATCAAACCATGACAACATCGGTATCATCATTAACATCATCTGTTATTGAATCAAAATATTGTTCTTCTCGTTGCATCTCATTATATGATAGTGACTCCTTGGCATCAGACATCACAACATTATTCTTCAACGAGTCATCGCCTTCACAATTCTGTTCTGCACGAACACGTAATTCTTCAAAGACCGGCAAACTTAGTACAGAAACCAATCTCGGAAGTTCATTATCGGCTGAATTTAAGACAATATTAAAGGACACCGACAAAAGGAAAGGATCTGTTACCAAGATAGCGGACTAGAGGTTTGATGTTTTGTGCTCTAATAAATTCGATTAGATCGAGAACGGCAGAATGTAATAGATTATATCTATGAGGTCCATTGTGCAGAAAAATATCGACGCAAGACTTAAGCAGATCCTAAAATCATCCGATAAGAACCATTTGGAACGAAAGATAATAACATGAACGTACTTGTGCATCTGGACTTGGTTCAAGATCGGTTTGAGAACTGAAGATTTGTACAAATGCAGCTCTAACCATTCGTACACCAAGTAGAACGAGTTGCATATTAGAACCTTCAGATAGTAGCCTAAGTGCAGCATCTGCCCAATGTATGTGCTTGAATGTAAATGCAAGAGTATTGCCATGTTCACGTATCAATGTTGTGAATACAGCAGCAGATGTGACTACAGAGTTATGAACAGATCCGTGATCTTTGATACATTGACACATTTGACCTGTTGATAATATTCAGATATAGGAACATCGTTGACGAAAATGTAGCAACAACTGACTTAGATGTGATTCCATACAGCATTCCACGAATGGCTTCTGATTACAGAACTCAATAGATTCTGTATGTAACAATGTTTGTAATAGTTCCGATGCCTGAATAAACATGGTACTGAGTGTTCAGCTTTTGATATGCCATTGTACTTACTTGATACTGAATACCAACACTGATATTCGGATCCGTATTTGTTATGATACCAACCAAAGCCAAAACGAATTTCGACCTGGAGCAATTTACATGAGCTGGATATAATCACAAAATACCAGGTGAGATATGATATCTTACCTGGAACCTTCAGACAACATTGCAGCACGAATGAGCTGTGGATCAAGTCCCACAATCCTGTATAGTACATTTTCAGTAAAATTCGTTCATGATCATTACATTTACACACGTATGTAATATTTCAAATATAACATGAGCAGCTCTATGACCAGCATATCTCAAATCTGGAATATTCATCTGCCACGAATACAATATATTCGACAGATGTACAAGCAGCCCACGTTGACATAAACGTGCATAAAAATCAGGACGTAACGGCATTGACTTAGCTAATGTTATCAATTCGTTACAAAACTTGATGACATCCATATCTGATGATGTGATCAATGTCATATCTAATGGTATTGATGATAACTTTCTAAATAGACGATCTTGGAAATCGATGTCCATTGACAATGGAGTTATGATATTAGCCACGTTACAAAATACCATCGAGTTCAGAGTTTGTGTTACGTTATCATTTAAATAACGTAGAAATATAACATCACGTATAAAGGATATATAGTAATTCTACGAGTAAGAATATATTAGAGATGCTGAACATACATCCATAGATTTCAGATGAATTACCCTTTGAATAGATTGTACAATAGCAGCATTATCAATTGGTATCACATTACGAAACTGAGCTGATTCCAATGACTGAATAACATAATCAATAATGTCACTTGATAGAGCATAAGCAGCAGAGTACCTTCTTATATCTATTGTAATCTATCTTAGAGGGATCATTCTGACTAAGTAGAGGCAAACTTGGGTCATATTCCAAAATCCCGATCGTTGTCTGAATTGTATCGATACCGGTCAGCATTTCAATAACAGTGACCGAATTCAGAAAAAATAATGATTTCACAATAGCGAACGTGGTGAATAGAGCATCAAACGCTTCCAAATCCTTAGCCTAGAATATCAATGATTGGGTATAGAACTGAATAAGCTGTTATGGGCAGGAACATACTTGCTGGAATGTATCGAATAATGTGGGTAAGAATGATACAGATCTCAATAATGATGCTATA
The DNA here is from genome assembly GCA_003693705.1 of Polymyxa betae. Classification (NCBI taxonomy): domain Eukaryota; phylum Endomyxa; class Phytomyxea; order Plasmodiophorida; family Plasmodiophoridae; genus Polymyxa; species Polymyxa betae. Next base: position 34,541 of record RBZT01000965.1, read on the forward strand.
TCGTTCTTCTGTGATGGATGAATACTCTGGATTTCCTCAAATACCTGAATATTGAATATATTCAGTAATCAACATCCACGTAACTGACCAAAATCCGAAAAAAGAGACCTTATCAAGATTGTGTAAAGTTGGAGATGATATAAATATATCTTGATGATTGGATATTGGTGATTGATCATCAGATTCTCTAACAACATTGATATCGTGATCATCTAATAGAATACAGTTTGGACCAGGCGATATTCCTGTATTTTGATCTGTGCAAGATAACGCTGTCTGAACCTGAATCAACATTTATCAAAACCCAGAAACTTCCACAACAAACAAATATACAATTCATATTGAACAATAACAGATCAATATCGTCAAACGCCATCAAGCTAGCAACGGCAAGCGTTAACAGCTGACAAATCCAGGGAAAGAAAATAGTGAAAAAAACTGTCGGAAAAAGGCAATGAGAATTGATGAAGTAATTCTTTACCTGTTGCCAAACTTGCTCACATGCATCAGAATGTTGGAAACTAATGGCCAGATCCATATTGAGATCTGTATCATAGAATACAATTATAGAGTCGTCTGATCATTTGATAATCAATATCAATAATATAATTAAATGCACAGTACTCTGTTTAACATATTCGGTGTCTTTCGATATTCGATGATACATGAGACGTTTATCAGTCTCTTCACAAGTGATGATAAAAGCAGGATTCTGCCCTATATAGCATAAAGCAATGAGGTATGTAAAAGAAATGATCGATACATTGATAATGACCTGGAGTTAAACGTTGTAAATATCCAATACCAAACACATCCCATTGTCGGTTACTGCTTAATCGGAACATCATGACCCGATAGCCTAGTACAGAATGTCATTATATGACACGATGGATGTCTTTGAAAGAGATCTAATAACCAGAGCTAGGCTGAGAATCCGACAGGTCGGAGACCATATTGTTGTGTCCTTAGTTATGTCTTATATAATAGTGATATTAGAATGCAGTAATACAATCAATAACACCGACAAGCTGATATCCAATCAAAAAGGAGTCACTGAATCACGACCTGAAAATTAAATAGAAACTGCGCTCCCAAACAGTATCCCCACACATTTCTGTACAAAAGACATTATATTTGATACTGTAGTGTCCGATAAACAGTTAACTAATCTCAACCAATAATCAATAGAGGATCTCGAGTAGCTACTAAGTACTTATTGACACCGAAAGTACTACCAATAGAAGTTTGTTCCAACCCGCCCGGAGAGTGTATTTCTCATAATACTCTTAGTGACATAGATATCGGTATCAAAGACGTAACACATCTATTAAATTGTAAGCATTAGAAAGCCTATTTACAGCAGGCTGATAGATTCCAGGTTACAGCCTCATGACAAATGAGTGGAAATGACCACCAGTAGGAGTTGTAACATTACAGGAGATATGCCAGCAGTCGGGGGAGGCCGCTCTCAGGGGGTCCCAACTTCGCAGAGATCCGAGCTAGGGTCTGTCTGAGTATATACGATATTCTGTCGGTCACCGTCAGGGGTTGCTTTTGACCTATCTCTGACCCGACCTGTGACTCAGAGATCACACTTCTCAACCCTGTCTGATTTCGGTATCAGTGTATCTCCCTTCCCCGCCCGCTCTGTCTCTCATTCTTCATTCAATATGGCTTCTCTGCATGTCTCCGTCTCCGAGGATAAGATCGTCTCTTCGCCTACCAATTCCAAATCTCCTAACAGTGCTGCCAACCTCCAGAAATTTACAGAGCTGGCAAAAGCTGATATTGAAACTCAGGTTGGTTGCGATGTATCCTTATGAGTGGTTGTCAACTGTGATCGGATTTAGGTCGAGTTCTTCTTGAAGAGCTTTATTTTTGATCTTGGTGATGATTGGGGCTATGTTAATGTTCTCGCGAAAAAATTTCAAGTGTATCTGCACGAAAAAGCTGAGAAACACGATCTTGATGCTGGACAAGCAGCCGATTTCCTCCAGGTATTATCACCGGTCTTTTGCGTTCTTGTTTTCTTATTAGCCCCAGCGTATGGGTAAAACGCGAACCGCTATGCAGCGTCGTGCTGAACTCGCTGATGTCGATCTTGATAAGAATGACAAGATATGCTTCATCGAATATCTGCTTTTGCACTACAAGGTTGAGTGAGATTTTCCATCTCTCGTAATAGCGCTTTTAATAACGTTTTTACTCTCAGATCATGATCTTGAAGGCATACTTCGCTCGACATAAAATGGAGCCAACAGTATCGTTAGAAAATGAAGGTGTTGGATTGACAGGTGTTGGAGCTTTCTTGTTGGAAGAGCTCTTCACTGTCCCTGTTGGCTGTGATGCCGCTGTTACAAAGGTAAATGATTTTGAAATATTTTCTAAATTTTCGTTCAGTTCTCTACCAGGCTATTGAAGAATTCATGGCTAAGCAACGTGAACGTAATGCTTTAATCAAAGACTTGGAAGAGAAGGCCGCTCAAGGAGGTGTTAAAGGTCTTCATATTTTCTGCTTTTTATGCTCCAGTAACATACTATGACTACAGGTCTTGCAGCAAAAAATGAGTTGTTCCAACTGGAAGCTCAGGACAAAACCGAGATGAACCGTGTTGAATTAACGCTTCAGGCTGCTAAACGCAGATCGTCGAAGAATTCTGGTGAAGTCGCTCTGCAGAAGGCTAAAGAACAAGAAGAGCTTGAACGTCAAAAGAAAGTGCAAGAATCTCGAAACAAGCTTGCTGCTCGTGCTGCCGCTTTTGAGAACAAATAATTCGCATTGAATGTTAAAGCGCCTACATCTAATATATTGTAATTCATTTCAAAACAATACTATACTTACACAGACGATAAAGAGAACTGAAGACATCAACAATTGTATAATTAGTTTTGCTTGCCATCTCACTCTGGAGCGATTGACCCTAATTTACAATAGTCATGCGAATATCAAGCAAGTTATCGAGTGGAACCAACCAGTTGCTGAAAGATTGAAGTTCCGGCTCTCAGATTAAATTTCGTGTCGCCTACGGTAGTATGATGAAGTGGGCAATTCTATGTCAAGAATGGCAGTTTATGTGTCTATTCAATAAGAAAATGTGTTTGCAATGGCGAACGTGATAACAACTAACTGGAATTGAACACTGCCAACAGATTTTGAATCAATCTTCATACGACTCTTATTGAGGCAAGAGTTAGCTATTATTTTGACAGAAATGATATACGTTAGTATTAGGGGCTAAGGTGGGCTTATACACTTCATCCGAAGCCATCTGTAACTGTAATCTGAAAATCGTACACATCTTCTGAGTAGTTGGGAGTCATGCATGACAATCTTAGTGACCCAGACACCTAGTCCGTCCTAAACGTTCAGGCTTCAATGAATTTCATCCACTATAGGATTATATCTGGATAATGGACGCAGCTAGATAAACTGGATTACCTATGTTTAATGTAAGAAAATTTGGGCTCCATTTGGCTGTTCATATGTTACGTTAACTTCATTATTGAGAAATGGAAATGTTCGTATAGACATCAGTATAAACTTAGACCATGCATTACTTGATCGAGTGAGAACTGAACGTTAGAGGGCTTTCGCTTGTCTCCGAATTGAACCAGAAGACACATGCCGATATTGTCAACGATATAGTAAAACCACAGACCATCAACTGATTCAATGTACAGCATTCACAAAATACAGACAGCTGCATATAACGATTTTAACGAAGCTCTTTATAATCACGAAAAAGTTGATGGCAAAATTTCGAATTGCAGCCCAAAGATGCGACAATCTACATAAAAGACGAACCGCTGCTGTCAATTGCTAACTCGGGATCAGGAATTCCAGCACTTTTCGGTTGTGAATAAGGAATTGCAGACATCCTGTGGGTGTCTGCATCAGACCATCCAATTTTTTATCGTCCTGTAACAAAATGATTTCACTGTTTGGTAGTTAGAGATGGGAGTTCAGTCAGAATCATGGGAGATTTTCTTAAGGAGATTTTCTTAAGGACAATATGGCAATGGCTGTGTCTAAAAAGTCTGTATCCAAATTCTCGCGCTGGGCATGAAGTTGTACTGCTGTTTAAACTAACCTTTAGCTCAATTAATGCCAGGCTTTGTTTGGTTCCTCATTCCGTGAGTATAATTCATGTTGGAATTAGCAATGACTATAGTTCGAGTAGTGGAGATCTATTGGTAGATATGCCTGCTACTGAATACCTTGTAATGCCACAAGCATCTTCATTGCTATTGATTTGCTGATCAACTATCTATAAAGAATATGGAGTGTTAACTAGGTATGTAATATGACAAAGTGAATAAATATGGTAGGTAGGCCTCTCTTCACCCCAACAGTTACACCTGAATAAAGGGGCCACCCGTCTACCACCCCAAAACATCAGCTTACCTGTTCAACTTCAATCTGTCAACCTTCCTATTTCGACCTGTTCAGTTCTCCATCTGGCTCTCACCTATTTTCTAATCAATTGGAAATGGAGCCTCTCAGGCACCGGAGCGGCTCCATATCCAGGTCCGAGCCGTTCCATTTCGAGCATCGACGAGGAATATTTCGCTGGGCTAAGCGAAGCGTCAAAGCGAATCTGCCTGCTACTGCTGCAGTGCTTATGGTGGTTGTTGTAGTAATATGCCTGTTGTGGTATGAGCTATTACCACGACGTGTTCTTACCATTAACTAACATTGTTAACAGGATGGTGTCACATATCGTTTCCAGAAGAGCAGGAGGAATTTCTGAGACCCCATCGAACAGGGTTATTCAGGTTTATGCTCATCCTACAAAGCTTTGCTAGCGTGTAACTGAAATTTAGTTTGCTATGGATGAGTTGCGCCGAATGTCTTCAGGAGACACACAGAGTTTCCAGCTTCTATCTGTGGTTTCTCATAAAACCATATATGAAAAGCTTCCCGGTCTTGATGGTAATTTCATTATTTCAGTACGGAACATAAAGCCTTACTTGCATCTTGCTATCCGTTAGAGCCGATTGACACAGTGGATGATTTAATATTGCGAGTTGGAAGCCAAAGAAGCGGTGATATTGCTTTTGATCATTATATTACAATATCTACAGACAGCTCTGGATTATCAGCTGTAACCAAGTATGCTATGTTTTCAACGTGAAACTGTTTCAATGTGATTGAATCTTGTTCGATACAGATATAGCTGTAGTTATGACTCTACTGATAGACGTTATCCTGGCGTCGTATTGCCCGGAGATGGGGCTGCTTTATCAGTGGCATACCTCAAACCTAAACCTGTCCGAGTTCTTTCAATCAATACTTGGAATTATAATCATTGGGTGCAACGGCTGCCACTTTTAAAAGATGTATTGGATGTTTATTTACCTGACATTGTTACCTTCCAAGAGGTCCCTTACATTCTAATTTTTTTACATCGTTTGATAACAGCACAGGTTCGGGCAAGAAAAGTTAGTAGTGAAGGCCGTAATCGATTCATGATTGAAGATATCCACTCTTTATTGCCGCATATGCAATTTGTTTTTGAACCTGCCATGCGGTTTAGAGAAGGAGACGAAATAGGTGATTGCTATTGAGGCTGGCTGTCAAATATCTGAAATTTTTTTCAGTACATGAGGGGGTGGCAATTTTCAGCCGATTTCCTATTCGTGATTATTCAAAAACAAAGCTGTCGCAAAATGCGAATGATGGTTCCGATTTCCACACAAGAATAGCGCTAAGAACTGGAATTGTCTGGGGTGATCCTCGTGATAATAACCGCGCTCTGCACGTGGTGACGACTCACTTGTAGGGTCCTGGTTACATCGCAATTGTATTCAAACTATTTACAGGTCGCTAAGCGAGAGCGCGAGACGAAGAACACTTCCTGAGCTCCATGAGGTGGTTCAGAAAGCTAGTGCTGGAGTAAGTGATATATAAGCCTGTCAATTGTTTTTGAATATTTGGCTACAGGGAACACATCCTGTGATCTTAACGGGAGACTTCAATGCTGAAGGAATATCTCAAGAAAAAAATCTCCCAACAATGCAAGATGCCTGGGTTGTCACTCATCCTGTATATTAATTACAACGTCGACGTTGGATCCTTGCCTGAAGTCATACGCTTAGGGTTCCGAGAATTCCCAAGATGGCTACACTTTCAATTCATGGTTCCCAAAATCAAGGATAGACTACATATTTTCTAAAGGTTCTGCATGTCAGCTGCGAAGCATTTATATTTCGCTGAGAGCAGATGTAGGTTTAAAGACACTGCACTGTAGTGTCGTAGGAGGTGGGAAAGGGGTATACATTCCTGAAGGCGTACCGCCGGGCTTCGGTGTCGAGAACACCCGAGATGTTCTATACCCATCCGATCACATGTTCCCTTTTGCTATTTTAGCCAAAGAATGAAGCTCATTATTAATCTAAATCATCATACCTACACGGCTACCCACCACATTCGGTTATTAGATCAAATAAACCCACATATATACATCCAAAATTAGAAGAGTCAGTTTATTTTCTCTGTAAAAAAGCCGTATAGCAAACCAAAGAAACCGATTAACGACGGTCACGTCCAAATCGGTCACGAGATCTAAGAAAACTTATAATCCGATGATGTAGAAAAAATACTAACAAACCTGCTGCGACTCCGATAATAGCCACGACCAACCTTTGGGCTAGGGGATCTAGAGCAACGACTGAGAAAAAAGTATATAAAAAATGAAAAATTACCTGCTACGACCTCCTTTTCGGCTACCGACATAGCGATCAGAGTCACGATCCCGACCATAGCTCTCACTGATGGACAGTCGATACATCGTTGGTAAAGACGAAGATTCACGAGAAGAAAAAGGGAGCGATGCACATTGAAATTTGGACGGATGAACATAGATAGGAACAGTGTTCGCTATTGCGAAGTAAAACGATAAACAGGGAATAGGGCGTCGGAAGATTAAAAGTCCCACACACTAACAAACGAGTCTATCGAAATAGTTTGACACAAAGCGAATCATATTGCACTAACCGAGAGTCGTGATGTGAGCCCTTCTCAGTGAAACCAGAATTGCGACGCTCAGCTTGATATTCGACGGTGATTACCTGATTGTCCAATCGAGTGCCATGAAGTTTATGCTTGGCAGCTTTAGCATCCTCCTGGAAGGTAATTAATGCAACACATAGAGGACACAGAAAGCAGTTCCACTGACAATGTTGTCGAACTCAACAAAAGCGTAATTGTTGCGGATGTCAACTCGATTGATCTTTCCGAAGGGCTCAAAAACAGCCTGCAACAGCATCAATCAATCCTGCATGAGATTAATTCAGCTTGCAAGCGAACCTGAAGATCGCGATCTTTGGTATTACGGCTAAAATTGACAACAAATAAAGTCTTATTTGGACGATTTTCAGCGTCATTACGACGGTCAGATTCACGACTAAAACCACGCCTTTTAAAAAGTTATAAAGGCTGTATGAGGAACAGTGACTAACCGCTTCACTCGACCGTTTCCTTTAGCCCATTCTACACGAATTCGTCGATCTAAGAATGTTGTGCGGTCCAAGTTACGAATAGCTTCGTGTCCTGCTTCTTGGTTCTCAAGGAAAACAAATGCAAAATCTTGCTTCAGATCTATTGGAAGAACGTGATGAAAGTGGATTGAGAAATGCAAAAGTTGTACCGATATTGCTGACACTAGAATAAGGCGTGAAAAGATGCTTGACATCTTCGTGAGTAGCTGAGCTACTGAGATTGCCAACAAAAACGGCCCGGGATTCATTGCTAGAGCGGGGCGGAGGTGAACGTGATCGACGAGAAGGCGAGCGGCGGTATGAATGTGCCTGGCGAGGGGATTCACCCCAGTTCTCTTCCCTGCGCGACATGGTTCTATTTAAAGAGACCAAAAGAAAGTGATGAGACGGTAATTGAGAGCAGACCTGTCTGACTCTCCACTACCGTTTTACAAATAACAAATCTCTATAGAGCAGGAGGGGCGAAGTGGCTGCGGCGCCCTTACACCCCGTACGCCCGTAACATCAAGTAAACTGCGTCATACAAAATGTTGAATTTGGTTCATAATCAATCAGTGAAATGTCAATGTTTATAAATGACATTGAATGATGTTGTATCATGGAGTGACCTTTATGAGCTTTTATTGCTGCTCACTGTGGACATTGCAGGCAAGTTCTGCATAATGGACATGTTGTTTTGATTGTTAGCCAATGCTCTATACATATGGAATGGAATGTATGGTTACACCTAACAGTTGCATGTCAGAATATAGTTGATGAGAAAAGAATTAATACAGACGGTAGATGTTTGATCACATCGCCAACATTATAATCACTTTGACAAATGGCACAAGGCCCTTGTCCGATTTCCTTTCAGTATTGTTATTGACCCATACAAGCCAGATTGATCGGATTTCAACTCACAAGTTCAATATCCCCAACTGTTGATATCGCCAGAGCTTTGACCCGGTCTTGATTTTTTCGAAACCTGAAAGAACGTGTTTCTTGCAAGTTCTGCTGAAATCATTTCAGTACTTACTGCTGTTTCAGTAACAAGCAAGGGAAGTAGAGACCTGTGTTAAGTTAAGTATATAGGTATTAAACGTTTAAGCATTATGGTCATTACAGATAAAGAATAGGACAATTAATGGTATAATAATTACTAGACCATATAAGCATATGATCAGAGTACAAAATTTGATGATCATTGGTTGGTTCAAGTTCCATGTTAATTTTTGGACGAAATAATTAAACAAACAGACACATCCCTAATCAACAGATCTTGCTCACATCATTATTTACAATGTGGAATGAATCCTTACTGTTAGAGCCCAACAATGTGAAAACGAAACAAATGATTTCTCTGTATTCCGTACACGAAGAAGGAGGCGATAATCGTTATAGGCCTTAGCTTGATATCGTGCCTAATGAAATCAAATGCATAAAAGAAGCAGAGAGAGATCATATCGGGTAAATACCATTTCTAAAGGAAACTTCACCAGATATCTTGTTAAATAAACAAATAGCCAGAATTGTATTCGGAAATAAGCAGGATTTGTATCACGAGACCATGACACTGCTAATATAGTAACACCTAATAGAAACTGATGCATCATTACATCGTAAGTTACAAGTTTAATAATGAATATTGTTCAGTTACTTCGATAAGACCAAGTATGACGGTTGTAGCTATGTATGTGTAGGTATTACGATATCTACAGAAGCGGTCGTAGATATTCCAAATCTGTATGAATGATTGAGAATAATATATGATGCGAGCAAGATAAAAGTTAGTACAGATGATACAGACGACTGGAAATGATGATTATGATCAGTATTTTCATTGATATTTGTTCTAGGTTGTTGAATAGACATGATGACGTCCACTCCAACAAGTTTACTATCAATTATATTAGATTTATGAGCAAGTTGTTGTGGTTGGGAAATGCATTTATCGGTCATTGGTTATTATATATGTGGCCGGCATTACACACTCGCTGACCCTTGTATTTGGTCCACTTTTAATCTGCACAATTATATAGAGATTTGTAAGGCAATCTTTCATCATTGATTCATGGTCGATTACGTTTTCCAACAATACAGAACTGATCTTATTACATGGTATGGCATAGAAACCATGTTAAGGCTGCAGATAATAACTCTTATAAATATATATATTGTGGAAGTAAAATCAGAATCAATCCAAGAATAGCCATCTTGATGTTCAGTTCATCAACCTCTAATGGTCTTTTATAAATTATTCCAAATACCCATGTTGTTCGAGAATCACAGATGTTCTAGAAACCAAATATATTGAATAGATGATGCAGGTGACAGTAGAAGGATATTATCTGGAGATAGATCTGTGACGTCTGATAAGTAATATGAAGATACATTAGAAGCCAGATCTAATGTTCTAAGATCATATTTGGTACGATTTAACAAATATGAATGTCTGTTAACTTACCTGCAATTTAGTGCGTTGCTTAAATCATTTTATAATAGGAATCATCTCCTGTCATTATATTAATAACATCAAGCACATAATCACCATTTATATCAAACCAACACACGTTGACTGATCTCTTCAGATTAATAAGCGCTTACTCGAGTTGGAATACAGACTCGCTCCCTATCGCTGGTCCTACAAACGACCTTATTATAATGGATCATGATGCTGCATCTCTAGCATTGGCACAACGATTACAGGCTGAGGAAGACATGCGTTGGAATCAGGCGCAACGTCCGAACTCGGGCAATGCAAGTGGCGAAGCATTATTGCTTCATGACCGTGATGTACCTCAACAAAGACAGCTTCTTGTTGGTGATGTTGATTCTATGAGATGGGAAAAAATCCTGATCTGATTTAATATAGGTAGCCAGTGCTAATCAGGTTGTATATGATGTCAGAAGTTCAGGGAGATTTATTTTATTAGCTGTCACATATGGGATTGTCGAGGTGAGCATCAGATCATGTTTATGCTCCTTGCTGTATTCATTATACCTATAGCTGGTATCAGGATGTGTTGTTCTTGGTTTAACTTATCAATCAACATGTGATGTACCATTAAAGATGTGGCTCATTGTATTTCTCCTTCGTTATTGTGTCGTATTTCCTCAAGAACTTGTATATATAACATATATCATCTTTCTCTGTTGTTTAATGTATTGCTCATAGGCACGATATATAGCTCATTCACGTCGACATGATGATCTCATGTTTAATGTTCAGAACCTTGATAAAGTTCGTGGCTCTTTCTCCTTTATTTGGACTATCATGGTAATATTTACATTGATTTACCAAACAGTAATTCTCGTTAATGAACTATTTAGGGATTGCTATGGACACTGGGTAATCCAGCTGCTGAATGTCGTGATACATCTCCTATTCTATGGTATTATTGTACCACTCTAATTCTAATGCATATTGCCTTAGCATGTTCACCTTTAATATTACTAGCCATGTTCTGTACGAGTCATTAGAAATACATTTGACGATTTCAAACTGATTATCCATAGGTATGTGTCTGCCTTGCTTATTATTACTCTTAAGGTACTGGCATCATATTTGTCTTTATGCTCAAGTTCATTTATATTGACAGATTCTTTCAACCGCATGAGGGCATGTCGAACGCTGATGTTCGTAAATTGCCCGAAAGAGTTTATGACTCTAGTCATCATCAGGTTTGATTTCAATATTTTAGTTTGAAGTGAAATTCATGGAGTCTATACCTGATAGGGTACATCATCAGAAGCTTGTGTTATTTGTCAGAATGATTTTGTCAATGGTGATCGATTGAGGCAATTACCGTATGTTTTATTATCATCATCATTGATTGATGACATCATTGTACTAATCATTATCTAGATGTGGGCATGAATTTCATTCGATCTGTCTTGACCAATGGCTTATATTAAAAGCAACATGTCCATTATGTCGAGTTCATGTTGATGGCAGGGCTGACGATTCTCATCTCGGTCATCAGTCCCCCGTTTAGCATTAGCTTCGAATTTATGCTATGCAATCTTTCAATAATGCTTGTTCTTGCAGGCCTTTCTCATGGTAATAAATGTATTAATATTAATAAACCATGTCACCAAGGGCACTGCATTACAAATGTTCGCTTCATAATTGTTTACATTTGACAATCCTTGAATGTTTGTTCCGAAGCGGTTGTGATGCCCAACGGGCAAAAAATACTGGAATTGATAGACGAGAGTTAAAATGGTAGGGATGAGCGAGATAGAAGAGAGGTAATACACAACTTTGTTTGAAGTCGGTGTCGGCACTAGACAATGGGATTAAACGAAAGCGTTGAGGATGGAACCGAAAAATGTGCGAACGCACTTTCGATTTTATTTGATTTTATAAAGTGCGCCAGTATGAGTTTAAAAGTGCGTGACTAAACGTGTGTTGGATAGCAGACCACGCTAAAGTTTATGGTCACGGATATCGGCGATCGGAACGGAGATGATCGGTCCGACCAAAGATTGGGCCCTGGTGATTTATTATCTGATGAATACATTCATTCTACTAATCTGCCTACAACATTCGTTACGTAACTATCTGACAAAGAAATTTCTTTAGTCTAAAGGCTATTATTTTATGTCACAAATTGCTGCAGGGGTGCTGGAAAACATTCTGGCATCTATGTTTCAACAAGTGCGATCACGGGAAAATAGGGACGCCCGTGATGGTGCTGCAATGCAGGTTGACCGCAATGGGGTCGATTTGGGGCCTGCTATAAATACCGCTGTTATGTTTCAACCTTCACATCCACCTGTTCTATTGAAAATGGACCGCAAATCCATTATTGACTTCAAGAAGCAAGTGCGTCGATATAGAGATATATTGGAAGATGCTCGGAGACGTGGTGCTGGTGCGTCTGCATTTCCAGTGGCGATAAGGCATATGATTGATCCCAGCCTCATGAATTTTTTGGAAAATCACCATTTCCGAGAGCTTCCTGAAGGGATCAATCGCACCAATGTCACGGACGAGATGTTGGCGCATGTTTTTGATGAATATTCAAAAGCTGACGCTTCTTCTGTTCATCATATCCGTGAGACTGTTGTCTCCACTCTGAAAATGAGGGTGGATTTGCCTCCTCGTGATCGGATTTCACACCTGGTCCACGATTTCGATAATCTCATCGAATCGAATAATTTTCAGGCTGCATTTTCTTCAAAAAATGGTCCGAAAAATTATGTCCGACTTCTTTGTGAAGTCATTCAACCAATCGAATTGAAGCGGCATATGAAAGACCTTATCAAGTGCCAACAATCGGAGCTGGAAGATGATAGGTT
>RBZT01000418.1:0-29790 GCA_003693705.1 Polymyxa betae
CATTAGAGCTACCTCCTCGCTATGAAATTAAAAAAAACATCTGCATTTCTTCTATAATGTGGCTGCCGCAAGAAACTGCGCGAGTGCGCAGATTTTTTACTGCGTAAGTGACGCAGAAACAATCTGCGTGCGCAAATTTTGCTTATAAAAATACTCCCTTATAATTAATACAAAGGCCTTCCACCGACCGTATTAATTATAAGAGAGTGTACGGTACTGTACAGCAGCCGAGATAGTTTTTTATCGACTTGCTTTCTAGGCAATTGCAATTTGTCATAGAATTGATACAGAATATTTAGTGATTTACATAGATTAAATAAATTAGCAACAGGAAGAGATGAGGAAGGATTTAACCACCGAAACCGTAAATTGTCTTGCCTTGACGCTTGAGAGCATAGACAACATCAAGAGCGGTGACCGTCTTCCTGCGAGCATGCTCGGTATAGGTGACCGAATCACGAATCACGTTCTCCAAGAACACTTTCAGGACACCACGAGTTTCTTCATAGACCAGACCAGAAATACGTTTGACTCCACCACGACGAGCCAGACGACGAATAGCGGGCTTGGTGACGCCCTGGATGTTATTACGCAGGACCTTTCGGTGACGCTTGGCGCCCCCCTTGCCGAGACCTTTACCACCCTTTCCACGACCAGACATGATTAATTAGAGGCTGATGACTTGAATTGCTTGAAAGCAGATGATTATCAGAATGACGTTTGCAGAGGATTCAACGTCCTTTTTATACGAGCAACGACCAAGGTGGCAATCTCAACAAATTCGCACTAATAGACAGCCGCAATCTGATTGGTGGAAATAAAGCGCGCGAATGATAACGCAGTCACACGTTACAGGTGACTGTGAAGCCGCCTTCTGATTGGCTGAAATTGCAATGGCGCCGAATAATAGTTGCGTGGCCGATTTGTGCCGTGATTTAAGGGACTTTCCCACCCTGATTGTAGGCTCATTCTGCATTTAAATTGATTGCTCTCGCATCAAGACCTTTTCGTCTATCTGATTAACACATGGCTCGTACCAAGCAGACCGCCCGAAAGTCGACCGGTGGCAAGGCCCCGCGTAAACAGCTCGCTACCAAGGCTGCCAGGAAGTCGGCGCCCGCGTCCGGTGGTGTCAAGAAGGCTCACCGATACCGCCCAGGAACCGTGGCCCTTCGTGAAATCCGAAAGTACCAGAAGAGCACTGAATTGCTGATCCGCAAGCTGCCCTTCCAGCGTCTGGTTCGTGAAATTGCCCAGGACTTCAAAAGCGATCTGCGTTTCCAAGGCACTGCTGTATTGGCTTTACAGGAAGCCAGCGAGGCCTACTTGGTCTCATTATTCGAAGACACCAACCTTTGCGCTATTCATGGCAAGCGTGTCACCATCATGCCCAAGGACATTCAACTCGCCCGCCGTATCCGAGGAGAACGATCATAATAACCTTGTATAACAAAAAATAATATTCTTTTTAATATATATATTCTCAAACTTCCAATGATTTCAATGCAGAAATCATTTCATTTAATCACTCAATTTGGCTTCATCATTATTAACTAACAGTAGAAGTTTTGTAGAATTCCAACTACTTTATTATATATTTTTCGTCTAATCTGAAGCAGACAAACGAAATCTAATATCCTCATTTAGGCATGCAGTAAGTAGCTGGTTCGTTTCAGGAAAACGGTGTTTAGTCGGAATTCACTTCATCTTCGAAATCCAACCGTGGCGTCGTCCTCTGGCCTGAAGCTGTCGGCAGCGGCGCTGTATGAGGCGCCTTGTATGGATCAGGCCCAACCAGCACAGCAGCATGATCTCGATCCTGTGGCAGCCACCGTCCCGGCTTGGCTCGAACAGCTTCGTGGCTCGCTGGAGACTGGCCTGGCTGCACCAACCGCCGACCATGACCAGAAATCGGCCGATTGGTGTCTTCAGGTGATTTCTCCCACAGTTAGATTATTCTCTTCTGATGCCTTTCAGGCCCAGATAAACCTGTTCACGTCGATGGAATCCGATGAGAAAACTGACGACGTCGCTGATGCTGCTAAGGCGGCCTCGGATGACGCTGATCGAGCTGTACAAGCGATACCTGCAGCACCTTCTACAACTGCAGAACCTTACTTGGTGCAATTCTTAGCTACCAAAGTTCTAGACGAACTCAAACCGTATAATATCCGGGATCGTTTTGGGAAATTGTTCACAAGACAAAACGCAGGTTGATTAAGCAGGTTTACTGTTTTGCCCCATTCACCCACGAAACTGTCTAGACTCTCCAATTAACGAACTGAAGAAATATGAAAGCTCTGTTCGAATGGCTGTTTCATTGCATGAGAAGCACATGATCCGGTTGAATGCGGCTCGCAAGCGTATTGATATCTCGATGAAGGGTCACTGATTACACCCGTTACTGAGTTGATAGCAACTGAATCAGTGTTAGAGGATCTCGCCAAATGGGATCGCTGGGCTATGGACGCGCTCAGCACGCTCGGGCAAACGTACTTTGAAACCTGCCGCCTGCATCTCGATTCACAGATCGAGATTGAAGTTCATACTGTTGATTGGCTGAACCGAATACTGGCCCAAATCAACGCCCGAATTCTTCAAAACAATATGTTGGAACGATTTCTTCGTGGTTCCTGCTTCGCTTATCCCTGTCGATAGAGATTTTTCCAATCCGGGACTTTTACAGATCGATGCTGCAACCGGGACCTTTGTCAAAGTTGAAGATTTAATTCTACCAGAACATATTGCAGGTATGAAACGAGGATGTCAATCACTCCAAGAAGTTCTCGAACAGCTTTCGGTTGGTTGCTTTTATGTTTCTAATGCCAAGGCTGATATTGGTCTGATAGACTCAGTACGAAGAGCAGCAGCGAGAGTGTACAAGATTGGAGACAGCAGCTGAGAGAAGACTGAAACTTGCCAATCTTGTGTCTATCGTGTGTATCATTCACTGTCAAGGGCTGCATTTATTCATCGATGTGATCAGGGCTTAGCGAATTCGAAATCGCACCCCTTCCAGAGCGTGCGCTTTTACTATCATGAACCAGACAAGATCGCCCAGGTGTGTTTTATTGCTCCTCTTGTTATCGCCCACTCTAATGCTTCGTACAGACGGCGTTTAATAGATTGATGCTGGACGAAAGGCAACGTGTTGGGCAACTGATAAAGCAATGGATGGCTTTGCTCAGAAACGCCCTTAAAGTTCGTCCCGATTGACTGCTTGATTATTCCGCCAGCCATTAAGTTCAAATGAATAGAACCCAGCTCGCCGTGTTACTGCTGAAGCGATTAATGCCTTTCTTGAGTATTTGGTCACGTTTCTCATCAAATCGTACAATTTACACAGAGAGACCCAGGACAGGACGCTTCGTTTGTTTGTCCATCGAATGATTTTCCCAAGAATAATGAGGTCAGTTGCCATGCTCTGCAGGCAATCGTTTGATCAAAAGTTTCGCTGCAGAACTTTAAATCGTCTACAAAGCAATAATGAGATTGAAAACGATGCCAAGTTTCGGAAGAAGGTTCGCTGGATGTGGCGGCTGAGTCAAGAACAGATTGGAATTGGCAAAGAGTTTCGGTTGGTTCGGCGACTTGATGCGGTTTGAGCGTTGTTCATTGATCTCATACAGATGTCCAAATGAATATTGTCTTGCTGCTCCTCCTCCTGGTCTTACGATTGTGTTTGCTGCTTGTTGCGATAACTGACTCGATTTTAGGCATGATGACATCCCCGACCGGGATCTTACAGCCGCAGACTCCTAACAGCTTCTCTGCTGTTTCTACGACCGGTAAAATGTTCTGCTAGACAGCCGTGTTCTGACATGTTGCCAAGGCTCGTCAACGACCATGTTGTGCTTACCGAGCGATTTCCCCTTTTTCGAATCGATCAGTATTTTATCCAGTTTGGAGCATCAGGTAGCATTGGGTCTTTTCTTCCATTTAGCTTACAGAGCGCTTATTTGCTTTTGAGTGTGTTCCAACGGATATGCTCTTCACCTTGATGCAGACAATATCCTCGATTCAGCATTGTTGTAGGCGATATTCTGGTCTGTACAGCTTTCATTAAACGATTTGACGTTGGTTGAGATTGGACCAGGAAAGGATGATGCGATCGTTGGGGCCGATGACCTGTTTCCCATCGCGATCTGGGTGGTCGTACACTCTCACACTCCAAAGTATGATAGCGACCCTCGATGCTTGTCGGTACTTTCTTACTGTGTTGCAAACAGCATCAACAGTCGACTCGGTCACATATTACGATTGTTAACCGATGATAAGCTGAGGAACTTTGGTGAATCGGGAATTTCTCTGGCTATTATAGAAGGTGCGATGAAAACATTTTTCTTTTACTATGCTCATACGGTTTACAGCTACAATCTCGTATATTCTTAATGTGCAGCCATCAAAGTTCGGTCTGCCGTTTAGCGGTGACGACGATCCCGATTTCATTGCATCGCATTCAAGTACATTTGACCTTTTTGTTTGTGCATCATTTGACATGTTTTTCCTCAGATTCTTCTGCTAATCACGAAGAACCTGTCAATTTTGATGATGTCTCACCGAATGGTAAGCTGCATATACTATTGATCAGCGGCTATAGAATTTGAGCATTTCGTGCAGATGAAGACCCGTTTTCGTAGTCATGACTTTGTCAGAGAACATTAAATAATAAATCATTCTGATTTATGTGAGAATGGATTCTATGTCCGTCTTATCGTCACAAAGGCTCCGATCCCCGATTGCCTCATAATGTCAGCTGTGATCCCGCCAGCCCCAGCTGCACCTCCCCTACCTTTGGCCTTAAATCAACTGCCGCCCATCCGATATTCAATCCTTGATCAGATCGATGCAGCATCGAAATCAGAACCTTCCAAGTCGCGTCGTGTTGGAATGCATAATGCAAAGCTGATGAGCGTGGTAGGGTCGCTATGGCCAACCTTGGTGTCGAATGGCTGTTCATGAGCGTTAGCTACACTAAACAGATCATCAATCTGGAGAAGAGTTCGTCATACCAAGGCAAGGTTAAATTCTTTTACGTCGACGAAGAAGTCGAGGTTGTCGTTAGTCTCGTCATGAAATCTTTCTAAATTCTTGACAGAGGGAGTTTATTGAATCTGTAAACTTAATCGGTAAGAAACCCGATTCGGTTCATCAACTATTAACAATTGGTGCTTTAGTCGGGAGTCCAGCATTGATGTTCTGGATAGCAGGCAGTCGGGTCATCTTCCAGCGGCCAGGATGGGAGCCATCACCAGTCGTAAGACCACCGCCATCGATCGAATTGGCGTTTAGTCATGACCTGCATAGATCGTCGGTCCGCTTCCAGATGCTCGTATCGAATCCATCGTCACCTTGGTATTGGAGCAATATACGGCCATAAAAGAGAATCCGAAATACATCCTCAAGCTTGCATTTTAGAGAAGACGACTGTTCGTAATCTCTTATGGAATCAGACGAGCAGGTTCACATTCATCCCTGCAGAAATCTGTGTTGGTTTCAGACCGCAAAACCATAAAAATGATGAGTCATGTCGTCAGGCTGCACGTGTCGTGGGCAGTCTTCTGAAGTCTGTAAATCGCAAAGCAATGTTGCTGATAACATTCGCTCTTGCTGCTGCTGGCGTCTATGCAGGACGAGTCGGGGACGATCCCAACATGGACCGATTCGAAGGCCCGTCGTATATGGTCGCCGACCCAACCCAGGAGCGGTCGGTACTGGTGACGATCTTCCTGCAATGTGTTGGACTGTGGGCGTTGTCCTGGGCCATCGCATCCATCGTATTCTTCTTGCTTTTGCGGCATCCATCAGATTGGACGCGGAGCCTGGCTGCATCGAAATCTGGGAACCCGTCTCAGAAGCAGAAACGCTCGAGGGCTAGCCCGAAAAAAAGATCGCCAGCAAACAGGTCGCCAACGCACCGAGATCAGCAGCGCCAACCCGGTAAGCAATCGCGAGAAGATTCATTAAGCAACGGCTACCTTCCACAAAACGACCAGGCAGTCCAGAACGCTTCTTCAACATTCAAGCAACAAGTTTATTTGGACAGGAAGCGGATCTGGGGTGACCCCAAGGCCCCAACTCAATAGAGTATAACTCTATCCATCCACTTTTATAGATATTATATACAGCCTGGAATTGGGTGAACTGAAGGGCGAGCCACAGCCTAGACCTGAGGCATGGCGTAACAAAACGAGGCATTACAGTCATACTCATACAGTTCCCTAACCCTAACCTCTCGCTCATTTTAATGATGGTTTATTATCGCAATGGTTGTTGGGAATCGGGCGAACTCGGGGATCCTTCACCTGTTGAGGCACCGGCGCTTGAGCGTCGCACTGTCGAGATCGCCCTAGATGATCCAGCGCTGCTCAGCGAGTGACGACGTTTCGGTGTCGGCTTCGACCACGCTTTTCGGTAATCGTATTCGTAGCCAGCAAATTTGTTGTTATCGGCGACTGCCTCTTGGGCTTCCGGTTCCAAGATATCCAACTACCATCATCATCAATGGTCAAAGCAATGGAAATCATCGCTATTTCATACAGCGAAAACATGGGCCGAAAAATTGTCCCAAGAATTCGGAGCAATTTCTAATGGTCCACATCCTTTCCTCTATCAAACGCATTCATAGCGGTTCTTCAGATGGCAAACAAGAATTTCGGAAAGGCAACATTTTTCCAAACCTCTGACCTTTCGAAGCTGCGGCCAGTCGACTCCCGAGAAGAATCCATGGGCCTTAACTTCGTTCCAAACAGTCAGCCGATTCTTCAAGTTGAATGCCATCAATCGCTGAATGAGATCTTTCGCGCCGTCATCAATTCCGTTCCATGACGAGGGCTCAGCTTTTTGGGCGATCATTTCCTCGGTGGATTTGAAAGGCGGTCGGCCTTTCAGTAAGTAGTACAAGGTGGCACCGAAAGAGAAAAAGTCAGGTTCGATTCCATGCTCAGAGCCATCATCTAGTTCAGGCGCCATAAATCCGGGTGTGCCGCCCTTGAAGCGCGCTACAAGATCGGATATGAGTTTTCAGATGATGATGCAAGATGCTTACTTTTATAATCAGTATTTGGATCGAGGATGGTGGCGAGACCAAAGTCAGTGATGCGGGCGTGTCCTTGTCTATCGAGGACGATATTTGATGGCTTTAGATCCTATCGTAGATGCGGCAGTAAGCTCAGAATAAGGCGATGAGTTCCAATCCCATACATGATGTACGATATGATTGCGATGCAGGTCCTAACAAAATCTGTTGAATCTCATCGATTGCATGATAATGGAGCTTCTTACCTCCAAGCCTAATGCAATTTCACTGGCAAAGAATCTGGCGATTTCTACTTTAAAAGTGTGATGAGTTGTGATGTGATGTTCTAGATTGGAACATCGTTTCAGAACTGATGGGTATTTCATGATTGATTGAAATCTCTTACCAAGATCGCCACCAGCTAGAAAGTCCATGACCAGATATAGGTGGATGTTGTCCTGAAATGCATAATAGAGCATGGGAGTGAAGAGCGACCGAGTTCGCTGTAACACATTCCTTTCGAGCCAGGCCACTTTGATGAACACTTCCGATTGCATCAACTGAGCTTTACCCATACGTTTCATAGCCAGGATTCCACCATCTCCCACCTTCGGATCCGTCTTCTTCTGTTATTCAAACCTAAACCACTAGGGTTTCTGTTCTCTTTACAAAGAGCGAACCTTCACGATATGAACCATTCCAAATCCACCTTCATTTGCGGTTAAAATGTTATGATCGAATTACTGTGATTCTCTACCTTTGCCGATAGCTCCCACAATCTCGAAATGAGTTATGTCAACTTGATCTTTATTTGGACGATTTCCCGAAGGACATTGACATCCCATTGGAGAAACGACACTTTGATCAGTACTGTCAAAGAGGATCGATCGATTTCACGCATGAGCTATTAGCTCAGCTACGATTGTGACTGGCCAGAACATAGGGGCTATGAACTCAGACGGATCATGAAGACAGAGCGGAAACAAGCTCTGGCGATTAAAACTGAATACAGAATATGATTACTGATCTTCTCATCACAATGAAGTCTCAGAACTAAAATCTCGATTCTCAAGGCGAATCCCGAAGAGGCAGACGTTGCGATGGTCGCCCTGGTTTGATCAGCATCATTACAACTTTCCTGATATCAGCAAGGAACTTCTGGACATTAATTGGCATCAACAATCACTAGATATCATTTCAATTGTTCATTTCACGAGGGTTTTCAGTACAAAACAAATCGTCTGAGTCAATCGGGGAATCCTCCTCATTCTTCTTCGCATTCATTCTTCGTGCTAGATAAGACGTCTTTGAAGCAATTCTTCACTTCCAGGCTAAAAACGCCGGTCGATTTCGTAGCAATCTTTCTGAAACCGTGGATTCGTTAATCAGGAGCGGAGCTGCCCGGCAAATTTGATTCTGTCCAGGGTTTCACGAACCGAATTCGTGGGTGCTTCATGTAAGATGAAGGAGGTCAGGTGGATGCGGGCAGCAAATTGAGTCTCGCTGGTCACCTGCTCATTGATATAGCCGAGCATGGGGTGATTACGAGATGGAATCGATTCGTCAAAAAGTCGTATGGGTGAACAATTGATAGCTGTGGCAGTTCATTTGCCACCTTGCTGTACCAGGCGATACATTTTTGAACGTCCAAGAAGAGGTTCTCCTCGTGGAACAACTAGCACACACAGAAAGTCGACGAATCCCATTAATTGAGATGACAACCGTCGCAGGAAATATCGAAGTCAGACAGTCAGAATAAGCAAGACAAATGATTTTCTTCATAGCTCCACAAACCACAAGCGATCTCGAACGCATTATTGCAAGAGTATTTACAGAATTGATATCTAGATTACGAGCATTAAATGAAGTAACCACACTGCGAGAGCGATCCTAGGCCGTTCTGATGAACAGCATCGGAAGCAACCTCGAGGCGCACCGTACTCGGATCAAGGTTTCTCTCGACCGCAAGCTGTCAAACCTTTCCGAATCGGATCGACAATCAGGGCGATCTCTCGGCTGACCCATTCTGCAAAGATTGCGAGAGCGCCTTTTGCGCACAGTTGGGTTTTGGAGTCGTCGGGCGACTGTCGACAGCCTCTCTATACATAAAAAACGCATAGTAAGAGGAGGAGGCCACCCCTTTATCTGTCATATCTGTCATTGACTCGTTTCCATCACGAAATTAGTCGAGAATTGTCTGGACGCACGAGATATCACTCGAGCTAGACCATCCCCGATCAGGGTTCGTCATAGGTCGATTGCAATCGCAGCGTTAGCCGTACCGATCCAGTTGCGGTCATTATCGAAAATGGCACCCTGGCCGAAGGTGGTTTTGGCGACCGCGAATGCGGCCGTAGCAACTGCCTGTCCCTTTCTTCGGGCTAATGCTGGCAATCTGACGCCAGCGATGCTGCCGTCGTTGATCCAGTCGGTTGGGAAGAATAGCTGCCCCTATATCCAATCGATGCTTCGAAAACAAGAATGTGGTTCTTCGGAATCCGTCCAACGAGTAAGGCATCTGCCGTTTTCAATCACCTTTCATGAATTTTTAATATTTTGTTAGTGTGCATCTTGCCCTGCCTCACAAGGCTTGCTTCACAAAATCCGCACTGAAGCTCTGGTTGAAGATAAACTTCGACAACTCAAATCCGAGGGACGGTAATGAAATCAGTCAGCCACAGCAAAGCGACGTCTTACCTCTTGGTTAGATATCGTACGTTCTTTGATATCGACCGCTCAGCTGGGGCCTTCCCCGCTGCCAAATGCAAGAACAACAACATCACGGTCTGGTGCAACAATGATTATCTAGGCATGGGCCAGCATCCCAAGGTCGTATCTGCCATGCACGAAGCAATCGATAAGGTATTATTACGTGCGCTCTAGCTCTGTGTTCGTTTTAAAACCGCTGCTCTAGGCTGGTGCTGGAGGTAAGCGACAGGCCGCAGATTATATCGTCTGTGAAGCTGACTGCTGGAAGCTGGCGGTACTCGTAACATATCGGGAACTTCTCATTATCACAGCGAATTAGAGAATGAGCTCGCCTCTTTACATGGACATGAAGCTGCTCTTGTCTTCTCATCTGGTTTCTAGACCCGTTGTCATTCCCATCTCTCGTCTTAGCTGAAATTCCAGGTTATGTTGCAAATGACGCAACTCTGTCAACGTTGGCAACTCTGCTTCCTGGTGCTCATTTCTTTAGCGATGAACTGAACCATGCCTCGATGATTGCTGGAATCTTACGAAGTCGCGGTAATTCGTCTCCTGTAGAAGCGGCTCCTGGCCCATCGTGTCTTTTACAGCAACCAAATCTGTCTTCCGCCACAACGATGTCGAACACCTGGAAGAGCTCCTCTCTAAGGCTGATCCGAACGTCCCGAAAGTTGTCGTCTTCGAGTCAGTTTACTCCATGGACGGAGACATTGCCGACATTGGTGCCATTTGCAGCGTCGCCGAAAAATACGGTGCTCTTACCTTCATCGATGAAGTAGATTCAAAAAATGTGTTTCAAAATCAGTGCTTAAGCGTTTACAGGTCCACGCCGTTGGATTGTACGGTAATGAAGGTGCTGGCGTTGCTTCAAGAGATGGCCAATCTCATCGTCTCTCTATGGTTTCTGGTGCGGATGTTTCTTGTTTGCAGGATGGCTCGTGCTCATTGCTGTTTAGGCACGTTAGGGAAGGCTTTCGGATCATTCGGTGGCTATGTCTCTGGAACCGCTTCTATGATTGATGCCATTCGCAGCTATGCTCCTGGATTTATTTTCACGACGGTAAATTGCGCGTGAGGTGCCTGCATGAATCTGAGTTTCGCTTTAGGCCATTCCTCCTGCAGTTGCTGCTGCTTCTCTTGCAAGCATCCGAGTTCTTCGTAGTGATGAGGGACGCTCGTTAAGGAATCGGCATCAAGTACCATGAGCTGAAGTTTCTGTAATTTGGTTTCTTATGATGTTCTAGGAGCGTGCTTCGTTAGTCAAAAGAGTGCTGAAAGGAGCTGGACTTCCTGTAATCCAATCAGACAGCCACATTGTTCCCGTAATTGTTGGAGATCCTGTTAAATGCAAGAAAGCCTCCGATCTTTTGATGGAATCACATCGCCTTTACGCCCAGGTATGATTTTACCGATTCCAAACACTTCTATTGAATAAGCGTTGTTAGCCCATTAATTATCCGACCGTCCCGCGTGGTACTGAGCGATTGAGGCTCACTCCGACTCCTCTACATGACGAATCGAAAGTCTACCAACTTCGAGACGCACTGGTTTCTGTTTGGCAGCAACTTGATCTACCGATTATTGCATCAGCAAGCTGAACACTCTTTATCGGTAGCTGTTCCGCGCAACAATATCATTGTCTTTCCTATTTTGTTAAAACCAATACATATGTAAGCACTTATATAACGGAGTGGAACATTATTTATTTCATAACTTCTTTCTGCATGTGAAGAACGCACATTGATACACAAAGCTCATCATTGATTGTGTGTTGGATACATAATGACATTCGTGTGGAAATGACCACGACTGATGAACAGGTTAGCAGAACGATATCACCTAGAACCAAATGCGACATACAACAATCTCCAAACCGAAAGCTGGAATCACTTTTCGAACTTCTTCAAGAGAGATCTCTTTGCAGTAAATATATCAGTGCAATCCGACTGCTGCTATATCAGATGCATTACCAATTGATAAGTCTTCGGTATCGCTGTAATGATACAGTAATGGGCCTGCATGGAATAAGAAAACTATCAAGAACCTTTACAAAAAGCGGAATACCCAGATTGATCCAGTATCCGCCTGGCTTCAGAAAGCAGCTGATCTTCTCAATATAATCGATAACATTATGCGCTGCACGACCATTCAGATTCGTTCTGAAACCCAATCAACCCATTGACCTGTGTCCAGAAAGAAACACGTGACGATCGCATCGAAGGCTCCAGGTTCATGATCGTAAACTTCGGTAAAGTCACCAGCTGACATTGCCATAGTCCCTATCACATCCATTCCATACCGATACGGATCAGATATCAATCAGTATTACCAAGTAACGGCGTTGACGATGGCTTCACATCCGGAATCGTGAATTGACGAATTCGGTCTTCGGGCCGGATCACATTCGTGGTCTGATGCACGAACGGAGCGATCACGAATGGATGCGCGTCGTCATTGATACTGAAACCCGCAGCACTCATGAACATCGTCACACCATTCACACACGAAATACCAATTCAGAACGAAATGTGATCCAAGCAGCATGAAATACGAGAACTCGTTGCCCTCCGATCGGAACCCATGACGAGCAATCTCCCAAGTTAGCCGCCCTATTATACGAGATGAGCTTGCAGCTGTGCTTGCCAATCTTCCAATACCTAACCCAGCACCAGGCGTTAAAACGCGAATCTCGCGCCGGCTCGATTCATCTGGATACAGCTCGCAGAGACGTTGAATCACTCGACCATAGCTTTGTTCGCGCTGTCGAACTGGTTCAGCAGATATTGAGAGGCGAAAAGCGGTGCCGACCTCAGCAGCGCCGTCGGCCGACCATTCACGAACGAATTGTCGCAGCGTCGACTTCATCTTATCCTATCGGCAGCAGATATAAACATGAAAATGGAGCCGAATCAGAGAGAAGATTTACCCACGAAATTACTGATTGAAACTTGAACCGATTGTAAATCGATCGCATATCGAAGCTACTGAATTGTTCAATGTTATGCGGCAGCGCCCAGAACCCATTACGTTCGATTCGAAGATGGATGCCGATGCGCTCAGTAACGAATCGATGAATCGTTGATTGACGATAACTTGGTCTAAGACAGCTTTCTGAGCGATGAGATAATCCGGTAGAAGGCGGCGATGCTGCTCTGGAATCGTCTAATTCTATCATTATCATTGATAGATTGACAATTAAGGAAATACCTTCCAATGATTCGTATTGCGTTTAAGCTCGGTCATCGACATTCGAGCATACCTCTATAAATCGTCATAAAAAAAGTCGACGCTGTATAAGAAACAGAACCTTGAACGTGGCCAGGACTTCTGCCTATACGATCTCAGAACGGTCACAAAGCAGGTATTACCATGTTTGTTACCAGATGGAGAGCTTCTTGATATTCGTCATCACCAGAATGTCTCTCGTGATTATGAGAAGAATGTGATGACATTTGTATATACAGTGACCTCTCCAATGGGCAATGACGCTCCTGAAAACTTATTTTGCGAGAGGGCGCACAAAATTCGTAATTTCTACGTAATATGGTCCGTGGACAGGGCAAGAAAATATTTTATACCTATCATACTAAGATACGTACTTTTTTATACGTTACCTTAAGCACTCTCGGCTCAAATTTTTCTTACAAACACAGTATGTTATATCACTTTTATTATGTTGTTGTTGTTGTCACATTCAATCTCCTGGATAAGGTCGTCAGCGATGGCGACACGTTCGGCAGCGACAACGCCTGCTTGACAGCGTCGTGAATCTGTACCAACCATCAACTGGATGCCTGATCCACCACAGGGCACGCCATTACCGATGTCGGTATGGGGACCTGATCTTCAACTGCCTTGCATATCCAGGGTGTGATATTATCAGTAAATAGGCCTCGACCCAGCAAGATCGTGAATCTCACCATGAGCATGGTCCAGATCTCGGGCTGGATTTCAACATCTCGTGAACAACGACCCAGCAATCGAACTAAACCACTATTAGAAAGCCACCAGAAATCATCGATGACGTTTTTACCTAGACAGATATCATCGGCGATCTCGCAGGACGTTCGCAGGGCTCCATTGAGATCGCCACGTTCCATCAGATCCGCGATTCTGTTCCAGACACCAGCTGGGCGTTCCCCTGCAGCACGATCGCCACCGCCATCACGCTGCTGCCGCTGGAGCTGCTCGGTGACCGCTTCCAGCGACGTCAATCGCGTCGTAATCCTGAACACGGCAACCATTCAGACGCCTTTTAGCACAGCTGCTCCGGAGAGCGACGTACTGTTCCAAGCCGGTATCGACGCGTCTGCAGAGATCCTCGACCAGATCGAATAGGACACGTTGCTGTCGTACAATCTTGTTCTGGACGTTATTCGTCGGTTTGCGTCGGGGCGGCGACGGCGCCAGTTCGGTGGCGTATTCGAAGGGCGTCGGCTGGATGACGTCGTGCTCGCCTCGATCGTCCTCATTCGTTGTCGGAGGCGGATCTACAGCGACAACGACCGGCGATGTCGGCAGCGATATCCATCTGAAACGGATTCAGGATTTGGATGCGAACGGGATAAGGACGACGAACTTGTTCAATGCTGCAGTGGCGGCTTCACGAACTTGTGCAATGCGATGGAATCGAGCTTGCTGTAATGCAGCGAGAACATCACGACCGTAGATCTGATAGTAATGTTCATGAGCCCAGGATTGTAATGCACGAGCTGCTGAATGTGAGGATTGCCATGATCCAGATGATGAGAGACTCGATGTTAATGATCGGAAGAGACTCGGTAAGGCAGATGGTGATGGTCTCAGGGCGGGAATCGCTGCTAATCCATCGAACAGATATCGTTGTATGATTGGATGGAGGTTGGGCCTGCTCAGATGCTTCTGAATCACCACCGAAATCGCAGCTACAATTCGAATCAGCTCGATGCAGAATCGCGAGTTTCCGTTGATTGTCACCGTAAGAATCTGTTAGAAGAGCGGGTTCTAGATCTGATAGGAGACGTGCTAGAGCTCGGGCAGCAGAAGCTTGTATGGGAGCTGGTTTATTACTCATCAATCGATATATTGATGTTAGGACAGATTGGAACTGTTTATCAGGTAATGAATATCGACAGATCTGTGCTAATGATATCCCACTGTGTACGATTATTAGCTAAAACGAATCAAGGATTGGATGATGGTGATACCCAGCTTCCTGAACATGAAGATCCGCATCTTGGATGGATTTCATCACGAACTGAATCAGACGTGATGCATACGGGATCAAGGAGGATCTCGCAGAAGCGGATAATCGCCCGATCAGGTCGACGATCAAGGCCCGAGCCGCCGGTTTCTGATGCGTGTGATCTGCACAACCGTGATCAGAGCACGTCTTGGTGGCGATCATTCCATCGAATACTTTGACAAAGACATTCGACCAAGATCGGGACTGATTCCGGCTCCAGATTATGCATGAAACTGAGCAGGGTATGATACGACGCCGATCGAGTATCGAGATCGTTCAGACGCTGCAGGACGACCAGCAGACGTTGCTGCAAGGTCGGCAGCGGCCACGGGTCCAGCATTCCCACACCGCCGCTTAGATCATGAACCGGCGCTTCTCGTGTCAATATCGGCAGAGGGCCCGACAATCCGACCCGTACTAATAGTCGAATAAGCCTGTGCGATCGCCACCTCGTTCATCGTCGACTCAATAATAGCGTCATGTAGAGACAGCGGTCTAGTACGACCATGACTGCCGCAATGACGAGATACAGAGACAGAATGTGATCGATAATCCCAAAACTCGTTTAATGTTCCATTTTCCTGAAATCCACAATTTGCTGGAATACAGTGAGCAGGATCTCGGTCGCCTGTACTGGCCCGCTGGGCGCCCCCGACGCTGGACCAACGCCGCAGATCTCGCCGGCCTCCTGAATGAACCATTCCAGGTCGTTCTCGTCGCATTTGTTACAGAGCTGGGCCAGACGGATCTTCCTTGATGCGAAATGATCGTCCAGATCGAATAATTCCAGGGGCGGCGGCGCCAGCTCCCTAATTCGCGCAGAATCAATCCAAGGCGGTGTGTGTGTGTGTGTGTGTTGGGGTCGGTATTACCTGAGACAGGGCGGGAATACAGCCGGCTGTAGTTTCGGCTGCGGGATCTCGAATTCCGGCGGAATCAATGTTAATGGTGTATTTGGTAGATCAATAGAGGCTGCTAATTCCACCGTCTCGGGTATCATATCGATATTGAACTCGAACTGTCGTTCATCGAACAGTTTCATGAAATCGTGTGGCACCTCTTCGCTCTCCTACGAGGCGGATTCAGCATCGGTAGTCATACTGACCCATGCGGCAGCCGATTGCACCTCTAAACAGACTTGTAGTTGTTCGGCCAATGCGGCTGTATTTGGACACATTGATGTCTCTCCAGATTCAGCACAATCGCGATCAGGAGGCGGTATCTCACAGCGCTCTACGAACCCATCGTCACCACATCCCAACAAAACGTGAAAAAAGCGTCTCGAACCTAAGGCGAGTCGAAGGAAAACCTGCAGGAGAACCTCATTGTTCTCTTTATCGATCCAATCATCTGTGAAGATCGCCGACGATCCTATCACGATGACAGACCCTGATGAAGTCGAGGGCCGCGTGACCGCCGCTATTGGACGATCGGCCGGGAATGCGAGCCGGCCAGTATGCAGCAGCGGCACGGCTGGACGTTCATACTCCAACGAGCACCCATATGGATATACGATAGAGAACTGATCGCTATTGGGACCATCTCAGATCTCGTTAAAGCCGCCCAAAGGCGATCATCATACTCATAAAGATTGGTATCTTGATCCAAATTCCGCCATTCCTTCCGATTCGTCAGTTTATCGAACCGTTCGCTCATGATCGGGTCGTTGATCAGCACCTAAACCGTTGTTGTTGGTGGTGATGCGATCGGAGATCACGAATCCGCCGAACCTGTTTCGGGTGGAAATATCGATGGAAGGCGTGTCTGGCGACCGAATCTGGGCAGAACGCGATCCCGAATCGCTGCAGGAATTCGTTCAACGCATCGTTGCGCTGTGTTTGCGACGAGCCATAACCGCAGACCAGCAGGCTACCACCCGAGTTCACATATTTCTGCATGACCTCCATCTCCGAAGAACTGAACGGGTCTCGGGCGCCGCCGATGATCAGCATCGCAGCCTGTCCAACGACCTCGCCTGTAATCTCACCGGAATTTCTATCGCCATGTTTAGTTCAATGGATGGCGAGACAGCTCGCTACAGACACGATCACATTGTTCTTCTGTTTCAGTTTCCGATGCAGAGCGCGATATCCATTCGACGGTGTGAAGATGTTGTTCTTGGAGTTGTCGATGATAACCGTGGCGCCATTCGAGCTGCTGCTGCTGCTGCCTTCTGGTCGCAGCGATTCGATTCTCGGAAAGGGATCGGCTAACATGATATCGGCCCGTCGTACTGGAACTATGACGACTAGCAACTAAGCACAGCAACCAGCTGGTGTAACATTCGACAATTGCTTTTATCTGACAATTTAGTTCACATTCTGTCGACGGCGTTAATGCCGAGCAGGTACAGCCCTTGCTTGATAATCGCACCAACGGCAGCGATGAATTCCAGTCGGGTTAGCTTGAGATCGTCGGTCTCGGCCGTTTTAACAGGGGATACTTCATACCTAACAGAATGTTAATTTGGATTATCAAAAGGGTCCCAAACACTTGATCATACCACGAGTTGAAATCTTTGGACAGTTCATAGAGGTATTTGCAGAGAGTGTTGGGTTTATATTCATAGGCGGATCTCTCAACAATGCTCCAGAAATTGTTGATAGCAGAAAGCAAAGAGCGATCGTGATCGCTGTTAAGCAATGACAGATCGACGTTGGCGTTCTCTGGCCTATCTGCTTTAGCCATAATCGCTTTAATACGAGCATACGCATAGCAAAGATAAGGACCTAACAGGCATTAAATGACGATTCGGACAAGCACAACATTAACGTACCGGTATCACCGGTTTTAGCAGTCCATTCCTTCAATACAAAGACAATATCTTTAATCGGGTCCTGATTAAGCATTCGGTATTTAATTGTGGCCAGAGCAATCTGATGCTGAACTGGATGTATCATATCAATATAACCGGTTACAAAGCTACATGAGACGAACCATTCAGGATTTCTTCATCCGACCAGACGCCTTTGTACTTCTCCAAATACGTGGCCATAATCTCATCCGACTATCCAGATTTAGCGACAATCAGAGCTTTAAAGAATTCCAACATACAAGCTGCTCTTTGAGATCGTTGAAATAGATGACAGTTCCATCACGAGAGCTCATCTTGCCATTTGGACCAACAACCTGTCCATACGACAAATGGAAACATTTCTTAGCTTGCTCGTAACCTACCATCAGGATCAGCTCTACATTTACTACAACGTTTTGTTATGGATAATTACCAAGACGCTCTAAACATGCGAAAACTTGCTGGAAATGCAAAGTCTGGGCACTGTCAACGATATAGATGCTGCGCTCGATCTGGTAATCGCGGAATTTATGCTGAATGGCTCTAAGAAGACGTTGATTGAGGGATGATCAGAGGTTTACCTGAGCCAAGCTGAGGTCTTTTGTGGCATAAAGACCAGCACCATTAGATTTGATCAGAATCAAGAATGGCAAATTGAACATGGACAGATCACATCCAAGAGCTCCATTCGATTTGGTCATGATACCGCCCTCCTCAGGTGACAGCTTGTAATTATCGTAAACCAGATGACGGCTCTCTTCAGATACTTCCGATTCGAAGAAGTAATGATCGAATCGCTAAACACCATCATTGGAATGAATCTATGATATGGATAGGGCGCCCATACCGCCTCCAGCCAGCTGTAAATCGCCTTGAAATCATCAAAGCTCCATTGTTTGGTCTTCTCCCAAAGTTCGGTCATCTCTTTATCTCCCGACTCCAGATGACGCAATACATCATCGACTATCAATACATTCAGCAAACCGATTTAATTTCACATTCCATTGATCGTTCACCTTCATTCTTTTTACGTTTGTGCTCTTCTGTTACAGATTCTGGTTTCGATTTATCCAGTTTGCCGATTTCTACGAGAAGTTCACCGGGTTGGCAGTTCTCTTCCAACACCATAACCATGGAGGATTCCACCGGGGGGCTGCCGCCCTTTTTGCCTTTCTTGCCTTTAGCAGCGGCACCATCTGAAACCGGATCAGACGAAACCTCGCCTACAAACACCGCTTGCGTACCGTCTTGTGGCAACGACGCCTTCACCTTCTCCACGCGACCTTTTGGGGCGGTCGCACCGAGCTCCGAATACGCCAGCATCATCCCACAGGAATGAACGCCTTTCATATCTCGAGGGGCGATCAGCTGCTTCTTGAGTCTGGATCCCACAGGAATATAAGCGATCATATCACCAACCTATCCGACCTTGTTCAACAGCCAAACGAATGCGGTTTCAAAGCGGAAAGACCTCATAGCCGATACCGCCACAAACAACAGTTGCAGGCTGATCAGCGCCGTATTCAACCGTACAAAGATGCCAGTTAGCAGGAGCGTCAGCAGCTGGATGCTTCTCCTTCTTGACGATGCAAGCTGCGACAATATTCGGATACGGATAACGAGTAAATGATCGCAGATCAAGCATATCGTTAGCTTCGGCATAAAGCTTGCCGAGGTACTCTCCCTTTCTATTACAAACGTGAACAATGGGTTGTTTTCCTCTGGACAAAAAAATACCGATCAGCAGGAACATCGAGCTGCTCCAAAGTCTTTCCCTCTTGTTCCATTTGTTGACGTAACAGCCATAAACATTTGGAAACGTGAGCTCCTTCGTCACCCAGATAGTTAACAGCGACAACTTCATGGCCCATTTGTTCGAACAATCGAATAACGCTGCCTCCTAATGCCACATTTCGCATATGCCCTACATGGAACGCCTTCATGCTTATCAGTATCATAACAATCACAGCAGCTTAATCCATCAGCCTACCTTGTGCGTGTTTGGCTGAGAATATTCGATCATCACTTTCTCTTGCGTTGTACGCGGCAGAGGATTCAGGAACGTGCCTGATTGGATTGGTTGAGATCTCATTGCAGATTGGACAAGACATCGAATACCGTGATTGATGCTGTTAATGACGGATCCGAAATATTTCGCGAGTAGTTTCAGATTGATATAGACGCCATTAGGAGTGGTGGATTCGAACACTACAATGGCAGATATTTCAACATAAATCAGGAGCAGTTCTGAGTCCAGAGTTACCTTCAGCATATTTAGGAGTTGTTTCAATGATCTTGTTGATACGGTCGCTCAGAGAACTGGACATCTCGTTAGGTTTGGCACCGGTCACCAGTTTACAGAGAGATGAGCATGGGAACATGAATTCTCCCTGGCCGCGGGAGCGAGGACGAGACATCGATTTGCTTAAAACGACAGCCATCTGCATCGTCAGTGAATATACGTTGAAGTCCAGCAACAATCTGTGGCAGACCTCGGCAGGAATATCAACATTGTAGGCATCCTTGACGACCTGAAAGATAACCTCGACGAACTTGGACTGAGCGTTCCCAAGAATATCCATTTGTAGATGGAATAGAGAGGAGACTTAGACCCGAAACGAACGAACCGGAAATGGAGATTCCAGACAGACCAGCTGAGCTTGTTCAGTCGCTTCTGCTCTTTAGCGGTGCGCAGTTTTAACGGTCTGTTTAGCCATGAGCCCATGAACTTGTCACGCTTTGCCAGACAAATCTGTTAATGATAAATCAACACATTGGGCCACGGTCGAAACTGACTGATTTTCCAATCAAGCCATACGACAGGATCGCCTATCGTGAACTAGTCTAATTATGTTTGATTAACGCAGATGTAGAATTGAAACTAGAATTACGTTTGAGGAATATTCGTTTATATTACTAAATCTAAAACTCGTCTTCATCATCGTAGTCTTTGGTGGAGATAGACATCAATGGTGGTATATTCTGGTGCGGAGCTTCTAGCACTTCAAATTTATACAGGGTTTTAAACAATAGGACTTTGGTGGCTAGAAAAAGCAAATCAGTATCTGAGCTGTCATATCACTATTCAATGACGTACCGTCCTGGATCATGAAGATTATCAGACAGTATGCCCAGACTCCCATACAAACGGTAAAAGAGATGGCTTGGCCGGACGCTTCTGAAGTTTCAGCAGGAAATGGCCAAGTCAGAGCAATTATTGTTGAGCACCCTAGAGCCTGTAACCAGTACACTCAGAACATAATGACAAACCGGACAAACAATATTGTTTACAATGACTGCTCCTACAATCACTTGCCAGCTTGGTCGGGACTTGAAGAACCAATCGGTGCCCGTACGAGAGCTGAACAACGTCAAGAAATCGCTGATAGCAACTTTCACTAAAAGTATATTCAGCCGGAATGCGAACAAGAATGCATTGGCGTTCGCTTACAAAACATTATGGTGACAACATGCGAGAATGTTAGTCCTTCCAAACTAAATTACAGTACAAGATTAGAACCAAGAAGAATATCGAGCCAAACCGGCCTACCTACCGCAATGAGACATCAAGAAGAATCAGAGAAGATGTGCAAGCGATAAAGCCCAGACAAGATGATGTTATCCATAGCACTTTCATATCCCATTTCATGGGAGTCCGACTTGTTTGAACCGAATCATAAGCAATGCTAATGTCCATAAGTTGTTTGAAATAGTCGGTTTCCATGGTGCTTTACCTGATGATTGTTCCATCATTCAGAACAGTAATGCAAATCAGACCCTGTGAACTTGAGTGAGAAAACCAAGAAAAACGGTAAGCCAATAATTACGATGATAGGCATAGAGAAGAATTTTGGATGATTTAGATTGTAACCGGCTGGATGGATAAAAATGATGGCGAAGAAGAAGAAGAACAACAATTGAAGTGTAGCAGCAATTCGGTACACCTGGACGAGGATGAGCACAGTTCGACACAAATGGGGATTGGCTAACCAGAAACGCCCTCATTTTGGAGTGGATACGTCGGGCAATCAGAATAGCCTGGACAGTTCATTAGAGCAAATACACACTATTCGCAAGCCATACTTCAACAATTGCAGATAGACCCGGAGTCGTCAGTACAATGTCAGCAGATGCACGAGCAGCATCGGTAGCTCCAACGACAGCCTTCAGCATTGTAAGCCAAACATGCTCGAGACGGTTTGTACTCAGAAACGTACAATCCCACAGTGTGCGTGTTTTAATGCAGGGGCGTCGTTGACCCCATCGCCCGTCATGCCGACGATATGGCCGCGCTGCATTAGTGCCTCAACCATGACGAATTTCTGCCCCGGTAATGCTTGTGACATTCCATCGCAGTTCTAGTTTAAATAATTCAGGTTTTGATAGAGAGGATTCTTGAAAAAGGCATCACCTCAATGATATCACCGTATTGCTCGCCCAGATCAGAGGGTATAGGTTGTGATATATCAACTTCGGGCAAAGTACAGGGAATAATATCAGCATTGCCCAGGTATAAAGCCTCAGCAGTATTCCGAGCAACGTTTTGGTGATCTCCCTACATAGAGATGATGATCAGTAAGCTCGTCTGAGCGCAGGACGTTCACAAACCGTAATCATTTTAATCGTGACCCCGTATTGGTTGGCCAAAGCAATCGTCTTCCTATAAGCCTGTTCAGAATAGAGGAAATGGTACGTTTTAAAATTGGTACTTGGCATCTTTGCGAGGGGGATCGAGGAAAGTCAGCAATCCGATCATGGTTAGATCAGATTCATCATTCCCTAAACTTTTCGCAATTGCCAATGACCGAATACCACGCTTGGCGTAATCGTCGACAGCTTTTTGAAATTCCGCAGAAATTTCGCCCTAATCTGAAATCAGTGGAATGCAAAGCAAGCGATCCGGAGGTTTTGCCTTGTTGGAGCACAGCTCAAGAACGGCATCAGGAGCGCCTTTAACGACTCGGAAGCGCGTTCCATCCTAATATTCGCTTTAGAATGAAAACGAATCTGTTTTGGCATGAGTTACTTTCGACGTGCAAACAGTCTCGGTTCGCTTGGTCTCCGAGTCAAATGGAGTGAATGAGTTTTGAGTATATTCATCACACTCGTCCAGCGGGGCAGTTTCTATCACCTTCAAAGAAGCATTATTGAGACATCACAATGAGAACAAACTATGACGGTTGTTACCATAGTGTCAATGGCATCTTTTGCAGGTTCACGCCATCGGGTTGCTAAAGCGGCGTGCACGAGCAGAATGTGCCGGGTGATTCCCTGAACAAACCCAAGACAGGTTGGTTCAAGTTTCATTTGGTTCAACGTCAGCGTGCCGGTTTTGTCCGAGCACAGCATCGACATGCCAGCCAGGCCTGAAACCAATAAGCACAATCATCTGATTGACAGGAACGATCAGCCTTACGTTCAATAGCGCTCAGATTGGATACGATAGCGGAATGGGAGGTCAATTCGCGCGATCCCAGCGCCAGCGTTGCTGTTACAACGACTTCGATGGCGATCGGGATGGACGACACCTAAGCCGAATATCACGCCGTCTATCATGTCGACTCTCCAGAACCATTACAAGAATGACAATATTGAATGAGAGCGCGCTTTTTACGTGCTCCCCATAAGCCAACATGTAGACCAGAGTGATAGTACAGAACGTTACTGAGATCACCAGTAGGATGGTAACGATACGCAGTAGAAGACGGTCTAGAGCATTGCTGGTCTGGCCTCCGCTCATTTGTATCATGGAGGCGGTGTTCCCATAGCTCGTGTTCATGCCTGCGAAGGGTCAGAGACGATTCCGGTGCGATGGCGGCCAAAGCGTACCTGTGGCGGTCACGATGGCGGTCGCTTCACCACGAACGGCAGTGGAACCCATCTTCGGTTCGCCGCCGACCTGCATCCGAACAGGTAGCGATTCACCGGTCAGCTAGAAGGGTGATTAGCGACTCGTTCGATGTCTGAGGTGACGATGCCTACCGAAGATTGGTCGACAGCAACGGATCCCTCGATAATGCGACAATCAGCAGGAACTATAGACGTGGTTAAGGAGTGGCGATGGTTGCAAGCCCAGATAACCGAACCTGCACCTCCCGCCGTCAGCGTTATGATATCGTCAGGAACGACCAGAGCGGCATCAATCTTTTGCCAAGTGCCATCGCGGCAGACATGTGCCATCGGCGTGAGGTTATTCTGAGACAAGGTCAGAAGACATGATCGGTCCCCTCGTCTTGATTACCAACCTTCAACGCAGCGATAGCATTGCTGGATTTGTTATGTTCGGTAAAGCCCACAACGGCATTGATGATTTGCAGTGCCAGTAACACGAATACATCGGTGATATTCCCAAGACATAGTTCAATGACAATAGCGATCCAAATCCCTGAATTGTCAGTTAGAATCGCGTTATAAACGGCAGGGAGCAGAATCAACCAATTGGCAGCGGCCCTGTAAACTGTTCGAACAGCAAGCGCAACTTGCTCTTGTTCTTCTCGACCAGCTCGTTGCGACCAAATTCGCGAAGGCGACGGTCCGCTTCCTGACTTGTCAGGCCTGCAGGAGCGATTCCTTCGTCTTCAGTCATTAAGCTGTTGCTGTCCAGCACTGTTCAGATATGCAGAGGCCCGTAAAGTAGGATTGGCGGGACGGGATAATACAACTTCGTTCGTTAAAGAACTTTATAAAGTGACCTGAAACGATGATTCAACGCTTTTTTTGAGTACCGACTTGTCAGCCAACAAGGC
Organism: Polymyxa betae; assembly: GCA_003693705.1. Lineage (NCBI taxonomy): Eukaryota > Endomyxa > Phytomyxea > Plasmodiophorida > Plasmodiophoridae > Polymyxa > Polymyxa betae. The sequence continues at coordinate 24,492 of RBZT01000418.1, forward strand.
GTTGAGTCAATAACAAGGAGCAATCGGGCGAAGGATTTTCTTGACAGGCGATGACAGGTGGATGTCACAACAATGGCGGCTGTCCAGAGCGCGAGAAAGATGGCTCCAGACAAAAATTGCCCTTGACTTTCACAAGTCCATCTGGGCTCGCAAACGGAAGACCTGGATTTCGATAGATCGGATTATTCAGAAATCAATCGCAACTCTGATTAGCGGAAACCAACACATGGTCCGATTCCGATCGAGATCTTGAGGTTAATATGATCGCATCGCAAAATCCCTTGAATCTTTGATGATGCCTCCGAAATCCACTCGAAACGCGTTGCAAAGTAATGGAGAATGCGGAATCGGATGAGATGCCGTCTAGCGACCTCAGCGATACGGAAATCATTCCGTCTAGGTTAACCATAGATTATTGATCATTACTGCATGACCGTGGGTTCGGAGGTGCCAGATGCAATGGCTTCTGCTGCTGTGTAGACAATGAGATATCCATCAAGTACGTATTACAAACCAGAAACCTACCAGAATAAACACTTGTGGCAGTTTTCGGCGCTCATAAAATATCTATGCAGGCGAGACTGGAGCCTTACCCTGTTGAAGAAAGCAACACAATTCTAATGACGAGATCAAGAACATTCTGAAACGAGAAGTTGTGTATTTCGATAGTAGATGGGATGTATGCTAAGATAGGACACACCTAGTCAGCAACAAACAGCAGGAACCGATGCTTTTAAGTCATCTTCATCGTCATTAAGAACTATGCCTTGACCAACGCAAGGACTACAATCAGGACCTCCTAGAAACGACGCCGCAATCACGATTACGACATTGACCGCGAGGCTAATGGAAGCAACAACCGGAGCATCGATCGTAATCCAGATGATTACGAAGCTAAGAACAGCGACCTTAATCCCAGTAATGGCCCAGGCACCAGCTAGACCGAAGGGCACAGCGAACGGCCGAGGAGCCGTCGGATCGCGATATTTCAGCACGATAAAGGCGGCGAACTCCAACGATAGACGAACACAGTTCAGCAGAGCCAGCACCTGAACCAGCGTGGAGAAATCCCAGATCGCCAACACCGACGTAATGAGAAGCTGGACGATGAGAGCGACGACGGGCGTCTCGAACCGGGGCCAGATGTAGCCCAAGGTCTTGGGCAGCGTTCGCATCTGAATGCCTTCGTCTTTGTTGCAGGCGCCCATAGCCCACATCAGCCGAGACGTGGCCGCCATACCGGCCAGAAGCTGGCCGAGATTAGCGAGCATGGCGGCGATCACGACCCAAATCACAAGCCAGGACCCCGGGCCTGTCGCCTTCTCAGCAGCTAGAAGGAAGGCGTTCGACTTCCAAGCCGCTGGATCGGGTAGCAGCATATATGAGACTAGTAAAGGGAATATATAGGCGATCATGCCAGCCAGCATAGCCAAGGCGATCCCGATCGGATACGTTCGGGTCGGGTTCTTCACTTCACCAGCGAAATTGCCGAGCGCATCCCAGCCGGTCGACGACCAGAGCAGGACCGCCGATAGCTCCGCCCAGTTAATCTGTACAAAGATATCGGTCAGTTGCTGCAGGTCATCAGGACGAGCGACGACGACATACTTGAGCAGGTGTTTGAAGGAACGACACCGACCCGATCATGGGTAGAGCGAAGGGCAGTTCTACGACGAATACAGAGAGCGAGACGATCATTAATAGGAGGCTGGCGAGACCGACGACATTCAGGCCGATAACGTTGCAGATCGTAACCAGGACTAGAATGGCGACCTTTAGCAGATAGAGCTGGAGTTTGCCCAGCTGCAAGGGGATATAGTCCACGATTAGGTTAGGGTAAAGGCATATGTCGACCAAGGCCGACGACAACGAGTTATAAGCATTGGCGACTCCAGCGCAGGTGCCGAGCCCGCGCCAGACCCAGACCAAGCTGCCGCCATTCACGCTCATCATGGAGCTGAGTTCAGCGGTCATTAGTGATTGAGGTATGGACCATATTAGGGGAAGGAGGACGAGCCCCCCGATTGTTGCAGCAATGCCGCCAGCCTGCACTGCAGACTCCAGTCCGAAAGGACCGCCACAAGTTAGGAAGAAAGCAATAAAGACAAACTGTCCCAAAGACATGAGCCGCCTGCCGGACTGGTCCGGCTTCACGGGCTCCTGCTGCAACATCGGGAGCGTAGTCGATGCTATCGATATTCCGAGGACATGGACAGCGCCAAGACACACACGAGATGGGTTTTCAACGTTGTCGAGAATGGAGAGAGATTGGAGGCGGCCGCCCCCCAAAACCCCGCTGCGGACCTCCCACTATCACCGTCCGGTCAAGACTCAAACGTACAGACCCAGCTGCTCGTTTCCGGGAAGCCCGATCAGACGCCCAGCGATTAATCGTCGCGGATTGAACGACCAATAAAAACCGTGAAACCGCCGTGATATTTTGGGAGCGATCACCAGGGAAATTTCTGAGGGAAATGTTCGCGCCGAGGGCTGCGAGTTTCGGGCTCAGAGACGGGCAGCGTCCTGACCTTTTGCAGAGCAATCGGTTCACCTCGTCCGGCAAACTTCCCATCAGAGAAGCATGCGATTGTTGCCATTTGTTTCTCCACATGTGGATTCGGTCCTTGTGAAGTCGATATTGTCACTAACCTTCGTCATCATGATAGTCGGTAACCATCACAATATGAAGTTATGGAGCAGGATGCGGCAACCTTGTTAGATGCCCGAACAGCACGGCTTGTTGATCATAAAGTAACCAAGACGCTGCAATGACGCTGATCATATTAATCCTTCTGAGCACGGCCATCGCCTTCGACCTGCAAGGCTACGATCTTGGCGGTCTCCGGCGGTTCGGTTTCTACGACGATTTCAATGGCGTTGATGATCTAACTAACGGTGCTGGGTTTCAGAACGCCATCAGTCAGGTCAAAAACTTGAAACCATCCGACCTGCAATATATGCGGCCGATCATCTCCAACCAGTTGCACGACGCCGGCTTTATTAAAGAACGTCAGATGTTCAACAAAGCGGCCGACTCGCTGCCCGAGCTCGTCTCCAATTACGACACCGACACGGTCCGACAATCGCTGCCAGTTATCAGACAGAACCTCCAGAAACCCGAAGTCGTCTCTGGGTTGAAATCGCTTCAGAGACAGATCCTGCCCTAATTGTATCTTTGTTGAAATTAAACGAAACCGAACACGACATCGCCTGGTAGATTAATATTCAGATTTAACATTACTAAATGAGTCGTCATTGGCAGCCTTCTTGGGCGTGATCTTGGGCAGTGGACGATTTCGATCAATGATGAGCGTGACCGAGCCCGACAACGACGACGGCTTCGTGTCCGCATCGGCATCGTCCGAGCCGAGATCGACGTCCAGGTCGCTGGGACGTGTGTAGCTGCGGACTCGGGCAATCCCGTTCGACTTGGCCGGGGCCGGTACAGCCTCGACCGACGCCAGACGCTGATTGGTAGGCCTCATGCGGAACTGGCCCACGCCGGATCCGTTACTAGTTACTGACGTGTTGCTGTTGCCGCGCTTCAGCCGTGGCGGATGCGTCGAAGACACGGCGCGCTGGTGCGCTTTTGACGGCGACGACATTGGCGGGACCGAGGGCAAGCCGGACGAGTCCAGGCGCCTGTTGGACGGCGACGCTGGTTTCGACGCTCTCCCGGACGGTGACGTAGTGCTGTTAGACGACGCTCCAGACGATTTGTAGTTTTCGGAGGGTTTTCTACTGATGGGCTGTTCGGGGAAACAAATCATTGAAATATCAACGGCAGTATGTTGCTCGCCCGTACCTTGGACGAAGGCGTAGCGCGTTCGTTGAGTTTATCGCGGGCCTGCCGGACCATCTCTTCAGTAACCTGACGATCACAGGACTCGGCGAGGTCATTCAGGTCCATCATGTACCACGGGTGGCCCTTGATTTCGGCGATTGTCGCGCGGCTATCGGGCTCCGGCGTCAGCATCCGACCGATCAGATCGCGCAGCTCTGCACGACAATCAGCCCGCGGGGACCAGCACGGCTGCCGCCGGCCCAACCTTCGCTGAAATAGTCCGGGTATCCGAACTCGAGATTAAGGATCTTCTTGAATAGGGCCGGCGTAGATTTGGCCTGAAAAGGCAAGAACCCGGCCACCATCGCATATAGAATGACACCCATGGCCCAGATATCAGCCTGCGGACCCACAAAGCTGCCAACTTCGCGGTTGATCTGCTCCGGGGCCAGGTACGACGGTGTCCCGCAGGCCGTCCCCATCTCGCTCTTCCCGATCATCCCATTGTTCGACAAACCAAAATCCGCGATTTTCACCTATAAAAGCGGAGTTCAGGTCTCTGTAAGGCCGGATGACATCCGGGGTCGTACCTTCCCATTGACCATGAGGATGTTCTCGAGTTTCAGGTCGCGATGCACGATCTGCTTCTTGTGGCAGAACTCGACGCCGGTCACGATCTCGGCGAACTGTCGGCAGGCGTCGCGTTCCGGCAATGCTGTCCGGCACTTGATCAGGTCGAGAAGGTCGCCGCCTCTGGCCAGCTCCATGACCATGACGACATGGTTCGGCTCGTCGATCACCTCATATAGGCGGATGACATTATCGCATTTCAACGATGTCAAGATCGCCGATTCTCGAAACAAGCGCTCGACCTCAGAAATATCTGTCACCTTTGACGACATTAACATCATCTGATAAAAAGATGATGACAACCAACTTGTTTCTTAGAGAGAAATTTCAAGGCGTATTCGACACCGGATTCGACGTGCATCCCGACTTTGACGGTCCCGAACGAGCCTTTGCCGAGCGTTGCTCCGATGAAATAGTTCCCAACGCGTTTTGGCTTCGACCCGCGCAACGATCGAGCCGATGATGGTGCCGTTCGATGCATGCTCAGCTTCGGAAACGCTGACGACAGCGAATCGTTCGCGTTGCTGTGATTCAATCAGCTGGGTTTGGATCGCAGTGGGACGATGAGGGCGACCTTGGCAAATCGGCCGGGACGCTGTCGTCATCGTCGGACATGGTCGGGGATGGATCGCCCCAATCCGACATTCGTGGCAGCTCGTCGATCCCACGATCAGAACGGCATGGGAGACGCGCGAGACGGCGTCGTTGTTGATCGTAGGATTAAGGTAGAGAAGTCGGGTCGCGACGATCCAACCGATGTACTAGTCGTATCTAACAGAATCTTGATTGACCATGATAATAAGCGATATGAAGAAAGAGGGAGAGAACTCCCCGACTATAGTCAAGTCGCTTGACTCTATTGGAACCCTAGCTCATATGATGTAA
>RBZT01000376.1:0-16965 GCA_003693705.1 Polymyxa betae
TTATTTGCCTCAGTAGGCTTCAACAGATATGGAGAAGACCAATTAATAAACGAAATTTTTTGTCAGGAATATTTTTTTTGTTAGGGTTAGGGTTTGATAGGTCATTCCGTAGGTCAATTGGTGCCTGTAGGTCAATCTGTAAGTTATTTGGCACCAGTAGGACAAATAATAGGTCATTAAACAACGCCGGGGAAAAGTGCGCTCATTAGGTCAATTCGTAGGGCAAAGGTCAATTTAAATTTTCCCGATTAGAGTCAGTTTTGCAAACTCACCGGAAAGAGACCGTTGAGATATTAGACCTTTCCGTTAATTTGCTCAAAGTCTCTGTCGCTGCACAGAGTTACACCTAACCTCGGTTTGAATTTGGAAGCAGCCTCCCTCAAAGACATCCAGTCATACAAACTCGGAGTCAAACTCTGAGGAGCACCGAAAGTCGGTGTCCACCGAGTTTCACTCCGAATTTGTATGGCTGGTATGCATTCCAATAAGGAAGACATCGTAGAATTCGATGCGAACGCTGTTGAAGCCGTTGGATCCGATGTAAATGTAGATACGAAAGTCAGGAAACGGCCACTGCAGGTCAAGTCTGTTCATTTGACAGCGCTCGTATACTCGTATCATCGACATTTTTCCGATTATTGCAAAAATCGGAGGAAACAGACCTCCCAGCTGATTCCTGGGCCGCTTTGGAAAAGTATCTGTCGCTTCCGGGCAATATTCCTTCATCTGAAACAACTGCTTTAGATTTAGGCCGTCCTGGTGAAGGACAGCCCCGAGACACAGTAGATGGACCAGGAAAACCTGAAAAGCAGCTGGAAACTGGCACATCGAATGAGGGGAACGACAAAACCTCGTTGCAGGATGACGAAGTAAAGAAACGCTTGAAGTTGACCAACGGATACGCATCCAAGGTAATGCTTTCTAAACGTGAAGCAATCCTCAGCAGAAAAAAAGATATCTAAAAACGGTGCTTCCGGTATTGCAACACCTCCTGGGCCCCAGGAAATAGATACTGTCATCACTCCCAGGCCGACGCGCTTGGGCCTTCGGCATGTCGGTACAAAATCGGTTCAAGAACTGGCCGACAATTCTAAGGCGACCTCTTCCGCTTTCAAGGCTAACCTTGAAAGCAAGAGCGAGCTCACGATCGGCCTTTAAGATGGGTCTCATCACTGAGGCCCAGATGAAAAAAGGAGCTGCGCTCCTGAATTTGTAAGAGGCTGTTTCATGTAAATAGACCCGTGGCGCAATAGACGCATCCACAAATCAGATTTCAAATTGGTCCATTTCGAGATCTACAGTGCGAGTCACCTTAAAGAGACATTTTTGTTAGGAGCCACGGGGTTTGGTATCTGGGCTCCGAGTTATGGCGCAGTGGGCAATCAAATACTGTAAATCGATAGATCTCAATGAGCTGAAGAGAATTACAGTAAAAAATTCGAAAACAAAATTGAAGGCTGCAATACAGTTGGGAGTTGTATGGAGATGGGTTGGGATGAATCAGCCCAGGTTTGCGCACGTACTTTGATCAGTCCCAGTGTCGCACTTTTTGTTGCGACTGCGCACTTTTGTTGGCGCAGCCCGCTTCGCAGAAAATGACAGGGCTGCTCCATGGATTGTTTGATCTGCAGTTGCTCAGTTGGCAATGGCACCCAAGAACCGTAGATGGAAGCAGCTGAGTGCTGCAAGAGGAGTCCTGGCACAAAAAAGGCACGGGCCGACGGAAGCTGATACAAACGAGGCAGCCGAGGGTTGCCTGGAATTACTCTGTCTCAAGGATGATGAACAAGATGAGAGCTGTATTGCCACAGTTGAGAAATCCATTTTGCAATGGAAAGAAGGAGCTGGAAAACATCTCCGGGGATCATACACAGGATCCAGTCGTACGACTCAATGGAGGAAACGGAAGGCGGAAGATGCAAAATTATCCAGCATGTCAAATGCTCCAAAGATCACTCAATATTTCCGCCCAATGCAGAACGTTCATCATGATCGTGATCAGCAAGTCCATGCTGAAACGACCAGTGAGGTACTGTTTCAATCAGACACCGAATCTGAAAACCAGAAGCTCTCGGTTGCAGACGCATTTTCGGCATAGAAATGCCACCAGTCAAGGTCGCAGAATTAGATTTTGGGCTGATTTCTTTCTATCTCACCATTCTCTCCCGATTCATCGGCAAGGGTGTCATGTGAAAACGCCGAGTCTAATCCACGATGAGGGCGTCAGAGCTGCCTGCCGGACATGGCTGCAATCGCATAATCCCGACACAATTTGTGGTGCTTCGTTTGCAAACAGGGTCGAATCTCAAATGCATGTGATGCTCAAAATGAGCAATCCCATCAAGATTCCCGATTCCACAGCCGTTTGCTGGATGCATGATTTGGGTTTGCTTTACAGTGAATTCAAACGGGGGGTATGAAAATCGAATGGCGAAGTTTGTCGGGGATGAGATGGATACTGTGATCGAGCCCGATCTCGCTGAAGCCGAAAGAAAGCTCGTCCTTGTCACTCATGATGAATCTTGCTTCAGCTCCAACGATGGTCGTAAGACTATCTGGGTGGACGAAGACCGTAACATCCTTAGGCCAAAAGGTGAAGGAAGGAGCATTATGGTTTCAGCGTTCCTTTGTGAATGCCATGGACTAATGGAATTGCCTCCTGATCTGGCTGCGCCGCATCCTGATGTTCCCAAAGAGCCGTTTGTTATCATCAAGCCTGGAAAAAACAGCGATGGATATTGGAAAATGCTGACCTCGTCAATCAAGTTGAGCGTCAGGTGATTCCTATGTTCAAGATTCTTCATCCTGGATGCGATGCTCTTCTTATGTTCGATAATTCACAGAATGATCATGCATTTGCACCGGATGCGTTAAATTCCAAGATTCTTCCGTTGAAGGATAACGGTGTCAATGTCAAACCACAGCGCGACGGCTGGTATATTGACGGCGACGGTGTCAGTAAAACGCAAAAGATACTTAACGAGAATGGGCAGCCTTTGGGGCTAAAATCAATATTGCAGGGAAGGGGGTTATGGGACTGGACGTTATCCCTTCAAGGAGCCCGACAATTGCTGAGTGAACAACCGGATTTTCGTGAGCAGAAGGAATGGCTCCAGGATGTCATTGAGAACCATGACGGATTCAAGATCGATTTTTATCCGAAATTTCATTGCGAATTCAACTTCATTGAGATGTTCTGGGCCGCCTGTAAGTCATACACGCGTCGCCATTGCACTTATTCTTTTAAGGACCTCCAAAACTTTGTTCCATTGGCTTTAAAAAGTGTCGAGATCTCTCAAATCAGGCGTTTTGCCAGAAAATGTTATCGATATATGGACGCCTATTGTCTGAGAGACAGAGAAGGAAAGCCTTTGACATCTCGTCAAATAAAATATGCTGTTAAGAAATACAAAAGTCATCGGCGATTTCCGATGCGAATTTATGAAGAATTAGAATAAAAAATGTCGAAAATCGAATAAAAAAGCAAAAAATCTCACGAAAATTTCATTTTTTTTCGAACCAATTTGAAACAAATGTCACTTTAAGGTGACTCGCACTGTATTTCGGAAAATGATCTCGGTGGTTTTTTTTCTGAAATAAAGCTCTATTTTTTCAGGTCAAAGTGTATTAAATTTGAGGTTCTCTAAACCTCCGTACGCAGTATGGTGCGTACTATTTGATTATATAAATGATAAGACCAGTAATTACAACCAGTATGGACTGTGTAGTATAGCTGTCTCAAATCTGAGACAACTGCGAAACTGGGTCAATCCACGATGCGGATTCATCCTGCGGACTGATCTTAAGGAAGTATCCCACGGAGTCCGAATTGTCACTGGGAGGGCCGACTCTCGCCACTGGTGTTAGCACTCGGCACGGTTTGGTTTGGTCCGAAACCGGTTTGAGGACCTCCCAACCAAACCAAACCAAACCAAACCGCTTTCAGGACATCGGAACCAAACCAAACCGAAACCGTAGGCCTCCAAACCAAACCAGATTGCCCAAACCGGTTTCAAACCGGTTTAAACCGGTTTGGCTACCAGTCTGTTCATGACTGGTAAGTTCCAACCTTAAAGTAAAATTTTATTTTAATAAAAATTCTATTACTAAAACACCAAAATCTGATATTTCCCGAACTTGAAAGAGTATTTCAACATCGGGTTAGGGTTCTCATTCCGTCATTCGTTGTTATTTGGATCATCTCCGAGTTCGCCCATCATGTAAGCAATCACTTCATATTGATCACATAAATCTTGTAACTCTTAGCAATCCATCTGCTGAAGCATTCCTGAAGTTATCAGGTATTGCAATATCTTTTGATCGAAAGAATTGGATCCATGACCGGGTGCAGGTTTCTGCTTTGAATGTTGAGCTGTGCAAACTAGCGCGACCATCGAATGCACGGCCTCCTGCCAAATTTGCTCTTTCAGCAGGAACTGAAGAGGCTGGAATGGCCAAATTTCAAGTGCCAATTTACTTAACTTCGGAAAATCGTTTTGTCTAGTTATCCACCATTCAATTATATCACATTTGCGGTCAGCGACGGAGCAACGGCAAATCGATCGACTTCAGGAAGAGATTGGTTTGCATTCTCATCATTGAATGCCTCCATCCGAATCATATCGTCTTGATCATGGGTAGTGTGTTGTGCTGCAACGCTTTCAGGATGATCGCCCGATAGAAAATCTTGATCTTCGCCATAATCTGATCTTAGTAAATCCATGATTTCTGCTTTGATGTCGTCAAATTCGATTGAGTTGAGTGCAGGCCGGCGTCTTCGAGGATCAATGAATTGTCCTATTTTAACAGGCAAATGAGTTGATGAAATCAGAATATTAATTCTTCGTTATTGTCCAGAATCTTTTGCGCCGCTTTCGATAACATTTCGTTTTCATCAGCAGCGTGTCTTTTACAATGTTCGACAAGGAGCTTGTTGGCTGCAATAGCCCTGGAAATGGTGCAGTAACCTTTGTCTCCGCCTAGGAATGTAGAAATCTTGGCTGGAGTCTCTAGCCCTGATCGAGCGGCGGTATATAAAATATACCGCCACCCAATTTTCCAAAAATCACCGATCCCCCCGGCGGTATATAATATATACCCCCACGAGGCAAAAAGCCTAGTTTTTAGACAATCATAACGACTAATCTAGCAGATTGATGACACTGAAATTTTGAACAGATAATATTTATGAGATTTTTAGCAATGGCCAATTTACCGTGGCGTAGATCGTTAGGGTACCCCTAATTACTTAAGTGGGTTGGCAGCTTCTTACGTTAGGGCTGACCTGGACGCTTTTTTCAATGATGACCCCGCTGGGGATGCACAGGTTGATTGGGGGTATTCCTCTGAGACCGAAAAGGACTCTGCATGGAATTTCATCGATCTTCCGGATGTTATCAGCTTATCTGCCACCGATTCTGATCATGAACTGCTGTTAACAGCGAAAACGGAAATCCTTGCAGTCTGCAGCAATGCTCGACGAGTGATGAACAGTCAACACATCAACTTGAGTGACTGCGTCAATTATTTTTTGGATGGCATTGTTTTTGAATTGCGTGATGCATTACGGGAGGGGATTCCTGTTGGGCAATCCGTTTCCGGCAGTGATCTTTCTGCCTTTATCAAAGTTCTTATCTACTTGTCAATATATGGTGTCACTCCAACCGTTTTCTTTGATCCTCAATACGCGTTTCTGTATCCAAATGCTGAGAACTGCAACCAAGCTTCGTTCAACCCAATTATGCATGCATTGAAACGGAATAACCACTTAGAATCCAATTCAGTGACGTGGGACCGCCCTTTTTCAGGCGATACTTTGGTCAGAAGAACAGAGATAGCGATGTCAAGAGCAGCATGTGAACTGGCGTTCATTCCTGCCACCACCATTTTATCGATTGACGACGATCAGTACCGTTTGACCTCTGCCTTATCTGAGGCAATGGGGTTTACAAGGGTCAACAATGCGAAAAAAGCTTTCGGAATAGTATCCACGAATGCAGTATCTTTGACGACCGGGTTGCTTCTTGGTTTTCGTTTGCTTGGTAGAGGAGAAAGCTTCGGAGATGTTGTGCGTATGCTTCTTATGCAACTACACTCAGTGCAGTTGTCTGAACAGGTCAAAGGCAAAAATTTGATATGCTTAGACCGTGGACACAACGGCCCAACGTTAATCGAGTATCTCTTGAAATGCGGCTTCGAGATTCTTGGAACTCACAAAAGGATGAAATCGTTTCCAATCGTTTTCGGGGACATTCAAAGCAATATCGGGGCGCGAAGGTAACCATTGCCTCATTTGCAGTTTGCTCACTCAAATTGCTTACTAGGATGGTGTCCGAGATCGGACACAAGTCACTTTACATGGCTAGGAAACGTTATGGGGATAGGAACCTCTTCGCGATTGCAAATAGAAGTGGCCGGGGACATGTTGCAACTTTAATTGCCAGCAATCCAAAAGCTGCATTATGGAAATATATTCCCAAGAAACCTTCTTTGATTACAATGTCACTTCCTGGGCACGAGCTGATCCAACAAACTATTGATGTCAACGTTTTAGCACTCACTGATGGACAAGGCGGATTTGATTGGCACTTAATGAGAGCAGGCTGCTGCCTTATCACCTCAACGTTAGCTTGTGCAGCTGTTCGCGCCTTCAAATCATACTTGGAGCAAGGGCAAATGACGTTGCTTGAAGGAATGCGAATTGTGTCCGCTGAAGCTTCTGCGACAATACATTGTCCGGACTTATCTGCAGAGCAACTGAGCCAAATGTCGCTTCCGCAATTGAAAGAGCTTGCCTCAACCTTGCAGCTTCAGACCAACGGCACAAAATCAGCTTTGATCGGTCGCATTCGTTGTATGACTCCTGTAGCAATCGTCTACTTCAGAGATCACACAAACGAATGCAGGTGAATTCAGAATGGAATCTCTTCCATCCAGCTCGGTCCGGTTATTCCGCCACGGAGTCCGTAGCGGAGTCGGACCGATTATAGGGGTAGTTTATATATATATTAAAAGTAATGAATAGTTTTTTTTGAAAATTATTGTAATATTTGACACACTTCCTTCCTCAAAGAACACGATAATAATTCATAGATTAGAAATTTCAAGCCAATTCCTACAATTAGGGTTAGGGTTTAGGGTTACATAATTTGCGCAGTGAAACAAATTCAAAAGTCCTGCTCACGCAGTTTTGAAATACTGCATATATTCCTATCGCAGCGTTAAAGCTGTATCGATCAACGATCATCAGTCATCAATCGTCTGTTACCAATATATAAACGAAAATCATCTGTCATCTGTCATCATCGTCAGTCTTCAAGCTAGCAATCAAGTCATCAATCTTCATTCTTCAAATTTTCGCTATATCTTCCCTCATTCAGATGCATCAGTTGTCCTCTTCCTCTATTTATAAGATATATCGATTCCATCCATTATCTACTCATATTACATAAATATCCGCATTAAAACTCTTTAGGGATAAAAGCTTGAACTAATTTATTTAACAATTCAACTTGGTTTCAAATAGTCCGAGATTTCGTCAGCCAGTACATGGCCCTCAGTCTTCAGATTCTTCGCATAAATTTTTACCTTTTCAGGTATGTCTTCATAAAGAGTCTTCAATGGCTCCCATAAATCTTCCTCAATCGAGAACCCCTTCCATGCTACTAACAGCTCTAACTGGTTAGTGGCTGTATTTCTTCTACAGCCCTTCAATTTCTCCACCTGATCATTTTCGTTATCGTGGGCAAACTGTTTTCTAATTTCTTCAGTGACATTTAATTTGTCATCTTCATATAATCAAATCCGATCTCCGTGGATCCACTTTTTTCTTGAGTCAATTATGTTTTCGACCTCAAACACATAATTGGATTCCGCCGCCACGATTCGGTACGGGCCACGCCATTTCAAGAATAGTTTGCGACCCGACATTTTTGTCGGCTCTGCTATCCCCACTAGCACATAGTCACCCAGACCGAAATTCGGTTCCCTGCGATACTGGTTCGCAGTCTTCTTCGCGGCGCGCTGTTTTTGCGAGGCCTCATCTGCTGCCTTATGCAATCCTTGAAGTGCTTTAGCCAGATCATCTACATATTTCTGTATATCGGTCTTCGACATTGGAGATTTAATAAAATTTACTTTCTCCGGATTTTTAAAAATTTCCTCAAGCGGGTTACCTGCTGGTAGTCCCGCCATCACTGTTACTGGAGCATTTCCGTTAAGCCGGCTCTGCGGCCTATGATTTAGTGTGTGCTCAACGTTTGCGTTCAGCCACGGCCAGTACTCCTTATCCCATCGTAACTCTGATAACAGTGCACGTATCAGTGACAAATAACACTTGTTTATCACTTCAATACTTCCATTATTATAATGCCCATATGCAGTTGTTATGTGCTGTGTAATTTTACATCTCTGAGCAAATTTCTTCATTGTCTCTGAAACGAAATACGAGGCCATATCCGAGACCAGAATTTCGGGGGTCCCGAACAGCGCTCTCCATTCCAAAAGTGCGTCAACAATAACCTCCGTATCGGGGATTTTAGACGGGGTTATCTTCACTAGACCTGATAGGTCATCCCTGAGAATGAGATTCCACTGGTATTCGTGCATGCCATTTTTCTTAATAGGCCATATATAAATCCAATCCTTATGGATTACTATACTTTATTACACTTTGATGCATGAATCTGTGTACCTAATGGCCTGGGAATTCTCACCCCTCCTCTAGTTGGCAAACAATGCAAACACGCATTACACAGCGTTCGCATGTCTTCAGCGCAATTCTGCCACTAAAAATATTGCGATAACTTCTGCGTAGCGGCCTCGAAACCCAAATGGCCGCTATTACCGCCGGCGTGCGCAATGATACATAGTCTAATCTTCAAATCATCAGCTTCTTTGGGTAGAATAATCTTCTTTTTATCATGCGTAATCATTAACCCATCTTCATTATACCTAGGGTTTTTTATAACTAGCATTTCTTGTGCCTTTTCAATTTCTTGAACAGACGGCCAGACAAATTCAGGCCTTTGTAACGGGCGTACCCGTGCTTCATCGGGAATCTGAAGGCGCTTTGTTCTTCTAACTACTATAGTTTGACCTTCTGAACTCGGACTGGCTCCCCATCGTGTCATGAGGTCAGCCCAATGATTATCTTCGCCTTTTATATGTTCAAATAGATAGCGAAATTTCTGCATCTCCAGAGCCCATCTTTGCAGTTTCTGCGCAGTCGGTTTTGTAACCTGGTGCGGAGAAAAAATTTGGATAAGGTTTTTATGATCACAAAAAAGTTTAAATGGCTTCTTCATTTGTAATAATTATTCCAATTTCTGCATTGTGTCCTTTATCGCAAAGCCTTCTTTTTCGGCTACTGACCAGTTCAATTCAGACCCGTTGAACCTGTGTCCTACGAAGCCTAATGGCTCGTGCCTCTGTAGTTGAACTTGTTTTCCAAGTCCTCTACCGGAATTTGAATGACCAAACCCGATGTATTGTATTCATTCGCATCAGTAAACATGCATTGAATCATGTCTTCTCTTGGGTAAGCCAGCTTTGTACGCCTCGCTATCGCATTCTTCAACTTTTCAAATGCAAGCGCATGCCGAGGACTCCAACCGTATCACATTAGACGAGCCTGTCTTGCAATGCTTTCCGTCCGTCCAGGTTGGCTCTTCATGGCGTCTTCAAATATGTCTTGCAGACATCGCACGATCGTATTATAGTCAGGAATCGAACGACTCATCCACTGCGTAGTCATCAAAAACTGCTGTAAGTCCCTCGCTGTTGTGGGCTGCGGGATTGCTACTAGTGCTTCAATTCTATCCAGTTCGTGAGTAACCCCATCAGGAGAGAATATTCTTCCGCAAAACTTAGCCGTTCTCGTATATAGTTCACATTTCTTCACGTTAAATTTTATGTTACTCATTACAGCTAACTTTAGTGTAGTCTCTAATACACGAAACCATTCTTCCAATGACTTTGCATGTCCTAAATGGTCATCAATCCATACAATTAACGACTGGTATATTAGGGTTTTGAATACCAAGGCCATCCTAGCTTGAAATTGTGTCGCTGAATTCAGGGCTCCCTCAATGGACCTTCTGGGTGTATAAATTCCTCTATCTGTCATAAACGAAAACATTTCCTGACAGTCTTCAGACAACGGCATCATCCAGAAACCTTTAAAGGCATCCAGTTTCAACCAATACCTAGATCCTGCCAAATGATTGACGATTGATTCTAGGAAAGGCATCGGCCATGCCGTACTTTCACTGACGGCGTTAACTGCGCGTAAATCGACGCACATGCGCTTTCCCCCATCAGCTTTCTTGACTACTACTACCGGCCATTTCGAATTAGGGTTTTCATTTATTAGTCCATACTGTAGCAGTGCTTCAGTAAAGTTCTTCAAAAATTCTTTGTCTTCAGGTTTGTATTGCCGCGCCTTGCATTTAAACGGTGCGGTATTTGGCTTCAATTGCGTAACGAAGGGCGTTACGTTAGCAGGCTGATCAGGTCCTAACTTTGTTTGCCATGCATCCTTATAACAGTATACCAGACGTTTCAGTTTATTACGCCATTGTAAAGGTAAACCGTTATCTACTGCTCTCATCAGCATTTCTTCAATTTCAGGCTGCGTTTTTGTGTGGTCCGCGGGTCCGCCAATTGTTGACTCTTCAAATTGACCCCCGACTCTTCTTATTGTAGTCGATGGTGCCTCTTCGGCACTCTGGGCTATGCCCTCAGTCGTACTGGCCCGTGTGCGCAGAATTAGTGCGTCCAGCGCTGTTTTCGGCTCTATACCCGGTTCTTTAAGCATGTCGCTCCCTAGGATAATCTCATCACTAGGGACATCCCATATCAGGCATTTTCTGCGCCGTCTCACGACTTCACCGGCGCATCTCCGTAACGAGATATCGACGGTTAAGGCATCCGTGGCTATCACCTCTGTAAGGTTATCACCTAGGCGTAACCTTACTGGCTGTGGTAAGCGCTCTCTTTGTATCGTAGGGTCCTTCTTCATTGCCTGTTCAGCGATACCCTTCGGAATGAGTGAAACCTCAGTAGCACCGCTATCTAAAATTGCAGGAAAGTACAAGCCTTCACTAATCCTTACTTCTACTAGTTGCTCTTCTTCACTCCTACTACCGATTCGACACACTAAAAGATAATAAGAAGGTTTTTGAAATTTATTTTCCTTCTTCAAAAGCTGGTGAACTTCATCTTTTGATAACGTTTCAGGGCACAGAGAAGCTGGATATCCAACTTTTCCGCAGTTAAATAATTGTTTATTGCTGCCCTTATCCGCCGCAATCTTCTGTTTCTTCTCCTTTTTCTCATCCGCGTTTACAGGGGTTTCTCGGGGTCGACGCTTCCCCGAGCCCTTTTGCGAATCGAGTGCGTTATGGATTGCAATTACCTCTTCGGCCTTCTCTTCCAGTGCAATCCCGAAGAGTTTCGGGGAAGAGAGGAGTTTCGGTTGTCGCTGAAGGACCTTCTTCATTAACTCCTTGAGGCCTGCAGGTTCAGTAGCATTAAGTAAGTATTTTACCTTACGCTTTCGACCCTCGTCTTTTTCAAACGCATCGCCGCACCCGTTCTCTTCGATCAGATCCTGTAGCCGAACCATCATGTCGATGACCCGTCCCCGCGGTGAATCGACCTTCATATTCATCTTCAGTCCGCGCAGTTTCTTGTCCATTGTGGTGTCGTTGGACTGTTCGGCGGCCATGAAAGTCTGTAACCATTCTACGAGGTCTTCGTCGGTTAAGTCATCTACGTTCACCTCCAGCTTATTCTCACCTATCCATTTTAGCAACGGAGGGTGAATCATCGATGCCAGAGATCGCGGGGCAACCCCTGCGAACTCGGCCTCCCGGAAGACGCGCTGATATTTCTCACGGTCTTGTCGGAACTTCTGGATGCGGCTCCGATCCGGGATCTTCAAAGTCGGCGCTCGGTTGGTCTCCAGTACGGTGACTCCGCCAGAGGACGCGCAGCGCGTACCAGCTAGGCTGCGAAGAGAATCATGACGGCGATTGGTCTGCAGTTTCACCAAATCGGTGTTGGCAGTCGCAATCAGATCAGGTGAGCCAGCACCCGCTCCGGCCGCTGCAGACTCCGCTTCCGCGTTGTCTTCTGCGTCATCAAGCAGCTTCTCTGCAGATTTGTCTTTATCAATGTCCATTGCCATGAAATCATCGACGACATCATCTCCGTAATCGACCGTTTCCTGCTCCGTTAGTTCCTCGGTGAGCACGACGGTCATTTCAACTAGAAGATATCTTTGTAGCAATCGTCTACTTCAGAGATCACACAAACGAATGCAGGTGAAATCAGAATGGAATCTCTTCCATCCAGCTCGGTCCGGTTATTCCGCCACGTAGTCCGTAGCGGAGTCGGACCGATTATAGGGGTAGTTTATATATATATTAAAAGTAATGAATAGGTTTTTCGGAAAATTATTGTAATAATTGACACACTCCGTCATTGAAGACGTTCGCCTTAATGATGAAGAAGTGGTTCCTGAAACCATTCAAGAACTCCTCGCTCAAAGTTGGCAGTGCGAACGAGTCCAACATTGTGCGAGCGTTGCCGTCCTGGATCGAGTTGCATTGTCCTGGGTTGGTGATTGTCAACGAGGAGATCGTGCACAGAGGACTTCTGTGTAACCGGAACGTTCCAACGATGGCGACTTCTGTGGATGGCATTTGCGTGATGGAATGGAACAGTGGGGCAGAGGCTGGGCAACAGTTTGCCTGCGTGCTGTAACTCAAGATTGCAACTACGGTCAGCACAGTCCGAGAAGCGAATGACAGACTTGTGAAAGCTTGCCTCAGATGCCACGATGTCACACAGAGGTTCTTCCGGGTCGTTTAGCACCTTCTGAACTGTTTTCAACATTAGTGTGGACGCCTGACTATCGCGGACAGGTCTTGCATCACGCATCAACCACAACATGTGCTCGTGTCCTTTTTGTCGTTGCCAGTTATCAAGCAATTATTTACGCCGCCCTAGTCGAATTCAGTACTGGTGATTTGAGCGATTATTCTGGCATCATTTCTTCGATCACTTCGCGTGTTCTACCAATGCTCGAACCAGCTTTTTTGGCCAACTCTCCATGTGAGGCTCTGCACCACGCAGTGGACAGCTCAACAGTAAATTTGTGGAAAGTCGTTGGCCAAGGCGATACGTTTACGTCGTTCCACATCTCAAAGCGTGCCACCTTGCCATGAAATTGTTCCTTATGTTGTGTCGATGTGGAATCACACGAAAGGCGGACAGGACGTTGTTTCCAGGCAACTTAAGAACGTTAAGGTAGATTTCCGTTCGTTGACACCTCGCGGATACTTTTACCTGCGATTCATCATGTCGGCTATCATCAATGCTCATCATCTTTACCGACTTCTAGAGAATGAACACAAACTCGGCAGCTTTGACAGTTATCAGAAATGGAAAAGTCACTTGAACCACGAACAATCGTTTCTTCAGTTCCTTGCGAGAATGGTTTAAGAATGGATTCCTTCGCCACGGTTTTTTCGGACAACACTTCCAACGAAATCGTTGGACGCAGATCATCATTATCATAGTCGTCCCGTCAGCAGTCTGCCACAGGAGGACCTGCTCTAAGTGTCCCTAAATACCGAAAGGAGGATTTCTATAACAAGCCAGAAAACGCTCTGGTTCGTTTGACCGTATCGGCAGAATGGCCACATGATAGGTCGTCGCTTTCCAGCAGACGTTGCGTGCTGTGCGATGGAAGGACGACCGCCTTTTGTACAACATGCGATGTGAATATATGCTCGTTAGCACATCATCGACAGCGCAAATCCTGTTGGGAAAAATTCCATACAGTGGCAAAACTGCAGAAAGTCGAGCAGCCAGTTGCGACAGGGCATCGAGGCCGTTTAGGAAAGAGATCTCTCCCTCCCACTCCCACCAGTCAGCCACCATCCGATCAAGCAAATGCAAGCGGTATGCTGTTTCGCCCCATACAGTGAGGTTAGTAACAATAACTTTGCGTTAGGAGGAAGATCCCGGCGGCGACCTCGTTCGCCAGTGTCAAACTGACACGAACTGAGTCGAACTGAGGTGTCTCATGCTGTTTTTACCTTATCACAAATGAAATGATGAATATCTTAAGCGGCGGTATATATTATATACCGCCGCATACAAATATGCGTGTTGTAAATTGAGCGAAAATGGTCATTATCGAGAGTGTTTGATAGCAAGCCAAAAATTTTTTTCTGTGCGATTGTTGGTAGATCCAGATAGGAAATCTCCTGTTCTACACTCTATTGTTAGAATTTTTTTTCTGTAAACCCAATATTTTTCGAATTACGCTCACAAAATCGTTGTGGTATATAATATATACCACCAAGGAGTCCGATCAGGGTTAGGAAGCCTGCGATCGCTTCTAATTCCATACAATCGCTTGGCAACACTGCGAAGTCGGCGAAATCAGATTTATATTCAGCCTTGTACATCATCAAATCGATAATGTTTCGAGAATCGATGCAGCCCTTGATCATGAAATGGGTGGAATTCCATCGTGTTACCACATCAAGACGTGGGGGCTCTCGTTTTTTACCGTTTAATGTCTGGGATAATTCCCGGGATAGATCTCGTTTAACTTTAGATGAGCGAATAATCGACAAAACTTGACGTAGGTTGGCAATCTTCCCAGAGATTACTTCAACTGCACTTTGATACCGAGCTGCAGTACGTGGACAATGCACTTGAGTTGCCAGAAGAGAGTGAGCCAATGCAATTTCAAACGAAAACCTTTACCTAATATGATGATCATGCCTCAGAACTGGTAATCCAGTCTCTTCGTCGACGAACATTCGCGAAAGGCATTGTGCTGCTTTGACAGCATCCGAGCCGTTATCGCTAACAGCAGCAAGTAGCTTTCCAGAAAGATTAAATGACCTTAAACGTAGATAAAGGCATTCGGCAATACGTTCACCAACTCCAACTCCGGGTAGAACTATAAAAAAGTCGAAGAGAATCGAATGCATTGATTTCGATTTTGGATCGCAAAAATGCATTGTTACAGAGTAGAATCCTTTTAAGGAATCATTTGACCATCCATCGAATGTAAGTGAAACGCGGGCCTGAACCTTCGGAAAATAGGATTTTAACAAAGAACGGCAAACCGTTTACATCTCTAAAATGCTGCGCTTAACTGTTCGGGCAGATTTTGGTGTATATCCAGGACACAATGATTTCACCAGATCTCTGAACGGATCCGAATCGGAAACAGAGTGAGGAAGTTGTGAGAGAACAATGACAGTAACCACTGCATTGTGAAACTTCGCGATTGCTTCTGGTTTTAACTTTGGTATAAAATGGTTTAACATTGGCTGGCGGGCCTGGCGCAAATTAGATACGCTGGACGAACTTGGAGTCGTAGCTGTAGCAGATATACAGTCCTGCGAGATGTTGTGCTTCTCAGATAAATGGGAAATAATGGATCCAGTTGATGCTGAAGAGCTATGAACCTAAAGAGACTATTAGGGTAATAAATAATCAAGATGGCAGAAAATAGGACATGCCAGTGTACAATAATTACATTTCCTATGGCCATTTTCCAATTTCTGCCAATGATCGTGGCGCCACTTTTGTTTACAAACAGGTAAAGCGATTCTCCTCTTCGTGGGCGTGACCTCAGTAGCTTGTACGAGATCAACAGGCGATGCGCTGATGAGCTCTGCCTCAACGCTTGTTAAGCGTTGTCGGAGCCGGTCATTGAATCGCAGCCGCAGGGCAGGGCCAAGGCAACGGTTGCTGTCGGTCCACACCAGAAAGCGAGTACCCACCCAAGTCCAGAAACGAATTAAGGAACAGTCGAACACCAAGGACAGCCCACACAAAAAGCCAGAACGCACTTTTAGTTGCAGACGTAACTTCTGCGATTTTCCGTGACTGTGCACAGTGTAAACCGGTTTGAACCAGTTTAAACCGGTTTCAGGAGATCAGAAACCAAACCAAACCGGAACCAGAGACATTCCAGCCAAACCAAACCAAACCAAACCAAATTTCAGTTTCCTAAACCAAACCGTGGTTTTTGGTTTGGTTTTGGTTTGAACCGGATTAAACCAAACCATGCCGAGTGCTACGTTATAGTCATTGGCATCAATGAACATGCACTGAATTCGGTCCTCTCGCGGACACCCGAGCCTCGCTCTCTGCGCAGCGGCCATTTTTAACTTCTCAAATGCCAATGCGTGTTCAGGGCCCCATCCAAACTTCATTAATCTGACTTGCCGTGCTACACTTTTCTTCCTGCTCGGCATTTTCTTCATGCATTCCTCAAATATTTGCTGAAGTTTATATACTTTCGAGTTAAATTCTGGAATTGATCGGCTCATCCACTGCACTGCCATTAAGAACTGTTGCAGATCCCTGGCTGTCTTCGGTTGTGGAATATTGAGCAGTGCTTCTATCCGTGCGGGATCATGCTCTACCCCTTCTGGTGAGAACACTCTTCCACAGAATTTTACTTTATTAGCGAACAGGTCGCATTTTGTAACATTAAACTTGATGTTGAACTTCTTTGCTATTTTTAGGGTTTCTTCCAAACTGTTATACCAATCTTCATAGTTTTTACAGTACCCTAATAAATCATCAATCCAGATAATCAACTTCTTATACATCAGGTCTTTGAACACTTCTGACATTCTAGCCTGAAATTGTGTCGCTGAGTTCAGCGCTCCTTGGATGGATCTGAAAGGGGTATAGACTCCTCTATCTGTCATAAAGGAGAACATCTCCCTACAGTCTTCTGACAACGGCATCATCCAGAAACCTTTGAAAGCGTCCAACTTGAACCATATCTCCGATCCAGCCACCTGATTGACAATTGCTTCCATGAAAGGCATTGGCCAGACCGTACTTTCGCATAGAGCATTTACTCCACGCAAGTATACAGTCATTCTACGGTCTCCGTCTGATTTCTTCACTACC
>RBZT01000188.1:0-12067 GCA_003693705.1 Polymyxa betae
AAGCGAGAACCCATCTCGGCAAATGTTTTTACCAGAAGCAGCGATACAGTCCAGGTTTCAGCATCTTTGAGTGAAAGCCACCGCTGTATAAATTCTGGGTTGCTGCGAAAGTCCGAAGTCCGGCGTTCGGGTGCCGAACTGACCCTAGCGTTTGCCGAAGACCAAACAGGTTGCGATATGACCGGGGACCACATCACATGTGCGATCTCTCCGATGAGGTTATGCTGCCATGAAATCCGTAAATCTGTACGCGACCGCGACTGGAATTTCTCCGGTCGCTGCCAGTGATGGCTGATTGTCTTGCTTTCGAAAAATCGTGAAAGTTTCTTTGATGGCGGATCGACGTCAGACCATTGCTGATCAATAACCCGTATAACGTTTCGCCTGAGCTGTCAGAGGTCCCTTATCGTAGATTCTCTATTACATCTCCGAATAATCTATCGACAATAAGCAGCAGTTCCGTCAATGGATATTTATTGAGGATGATGACAGAATCCACAGCTCAATCATTTGTCAGCAGATTGGGTCGTCAAGCCCAACGTTTTGCCAGGACACAGCTCTCATATAATGCGATAAAACATCGATAATCTCGTGACGGATACTCCGGTGATACTGGCGCCAGCAGGGCGTACACGTCCATGAAGCTGTCCATCGACAAATCGATACACCATAGATACTGGAAATCGAATCGAATGCCGTGACGCAGCAGAGCCTGAAGGACCTGCGGATCCCGGAGCGCCTCTCGCAGCACGAGGACTTCGTCGTCGGCGGTGACGGCGGCCTCCAGCTGGTCGTGAACGACGTCCAGTAGGCCGCTGGCGACCACGTGGTTGCGCGGGAAAACGGCATCGAAAGGGGGCGGGTACCGCTGGCGAACCGCCTCGATCTTCGGATCCTCGGGATGCGGAGCGAGTCGAAGCTGCGTGTCCAGCAACGCCTGGATCTGGTCCAGTACGACCTGCGGGACACCAACGGGGCGGTCGCCCAGGTTCAGGTCCGTCAGTAAGAAGGTAACTTCGTGGGCCTTCTCGGTCGGCATTCCGAATCCGGAGACGACACCGACGAACACGTCGCGATCGACGTTGCGGATGAGGATGTTGAGGAGGCGGGCGATCTCCGTCTCATTAAGGCTGCTGTTCAGCAGGCGATCGTATAGGCCCAGGGCGGCCTGCGGTGTCAGGATCTGCGAATGTAGGACGCGGACTAATGGGTCCTGAGAGATGATAGAGGCGGCCCATTCATCGATACGCGCAGGTAGGTCGAGGTCCGTGACGGTGTGGGGGGCCTGTAACAGACGCCGGACGTTCATAGCGCCGGCTGTGTCATGTTTCAAGCCACGACACGACCCATACAGTGAGGCGAACGAGGCCGCGCCCGTAAGGCGTAGGAAGATGCTTTCACGGAGACTGGTCGGCAGATCGCCGAGCCGATCGCGCTCTGTGTTGAGGTCAGTCGGCAGGGTCGCCCCACAGAGCGTCAGTACGGCGACACAGAGAGCAGCGGCCATGGTCCGTGAAGCGAATCTTTGGAATAACATGATCTAATGCGTGAACTTGGTGTAGAATCTGATCAACCAGTCAGATTAATCCGCCTCGGCAAAACTGGAAGGTTCGTGAGCGACCTCTTCGGAATGTTTATTGAATTGACAATGGTCTAGACTTCGCGCGGTTTGATTGGATGTGGATTGGATCTGAATAGGCCGTTGATTCTCCTCAAGTTTGCCAAGGCTGTGCTGTTACCTAAACCGATGGTTTAAAGGACAGATTTGGACAGTTTAGGTGCTGTCACTATTCAGATTCGCCTCTTATCGGTGTGTTTTTGACGCTAATTATTTCCAAAGTTCGTCAAACTTTGACGAAATATTGGAGACTTTGTTGATTGCTGATTCCGAAACGCTGATCGCGAGAGCTAAGGCCTCCTATGATGAGTTCTTTCAATTGGGAGATTTTGGTATGTAATTTGTCTAAGCAATGAGTGATATCTTTCTGTCAAATATTTGCCAATTGAGGGTTGACGATCCGGTCTTCATGTTACTTAGTCACTTTCTGGTGTGTTGTTTTGGCTGAATTCACATTCTGAACAATCCATGATATCAACGATAACAAAGTGGATGTTTTCGTATCAAGAGGCTTTTACCCCCAGCCAAGGAGGAATGTGATGCAGTATCCGGTGATTGTGGCGTTGAGGTTGAATGCGGCGTACTGGATTATATAGGGTCCCATAGCTCAGAAATATCATTGACAACGATATCCTCTACAAGATGTCAACTTCACCATATTACAGTTAAGAAACAGGCAGGACATTTATTGTTTATATTCAACTTAAAGGAAGCGTTCATGAGACGACAATAAGGCTGGAAGACGAATGGAGAAGATTGTTAATGTGGATTGGATGTGTATCATAGAGAGCCGGTTCATACATTAATTTGTTATTGACGATTTTCTGGCAGCCAGCTCGTACTGCTATATCCTGGAGGACGACAGAGGAGAGATTATCAAAGCCTAGTATGAGCTTACTCGGATTCTACATCAATGTTAGGTGCTGTAATGAAGGCATTCAAAGTCTCAGATAAGTTTCGTACCAGGAGGACAATCGCAGGTAGAAGAATTGCAAGGAAGTGCCATTTTAGGTGCTCAGCCTGTCAAACATGCGCCGGTCTTCGGCTTGATCGGAGTCCGATCTATATATAGCTTGTCCAAAATCCGAGATCATCGGCCGATGCGGTCTTGAGCTTCCCAAGGATAACAGTAGTAGGTAAGCGATCTCGTAGATAGAAACCTGCTGTAGAACAGAGTCAAAGTAAGCAATCGTTTACTGATGAAATAGTCTTGTTAGGGTTTACTCCAACTGAAGGGGACGTTTTCCCTTATCACTGGCAGTGAACGTCTTAAATCCGCACTGTTCACTGTTGGCTTTGTGCCTCGAACAAAGCGTCTCAAACTGACTATGCTGAAACGGATTTCCCCATTGAGATTGTAATCTCCGAAGATCATTGTCACAGCATTTTGTAACACATGACAGTACTGGACAACAGACTCGCGCCAGCCAATGATAACACCCTTCACGTTTCAGGTTCAAATTCGGGTCGGCAATCTTGGCCCGATTTAATTTCAGACATAAATTGGCCACCAAGATCAGCTTATGCAGCGTCGTCTTGGCGGTCGATATAACCCAGGTTTCGGTCAAGATCATCTGACCATCGAGAACCTTGATAACGACGGGATTTCGTTCATTGATTCTGTTGGCATTTGTTGGGACGAACAAGGTGGTGTCAGAAAGAAACGCGCCTTCGGCATCATCAGGCCGCTTTTTCTGAATAGTTTCAAGATGAGATTCCGCATTCAATATGGATAAAAACTCACCAGAAAAGCGCACAGAGTA
Source organism: Polymyxa betae (assembly GCA_003693705.1). NCBI lineage: Eukaryota > Endomyxa > Phytomyxea > Plasmodiophorida > Plasmodiophoridae > Polymyxa > Polymyxa betae. The sequence goes on from RBZT01000188.1 coordinate 3,382, forward strand.
TTGTAGTCTGTGACCTCTTTGATATCAAAATCAAACAATTTCTGAAGCCCAAATAAAAAGGTCGAAAATTGAAGATCGGTTCGTGGAGAATAGAATCTCATTCGTTTTAAGGGCGGATTTGTGTCGCTCCGAAGAGCAGGACGAATGATAAAGCTTTCTCGGACCTGATTCATAGACTGATCGGCGAACGGCAGTTTGTATGGGCATCGATCTCGAGAGCACAGCGAACGGATGTTGGCAGACGAGAAGGGATTCCCCCATCGGGTCTGAAACATTCGCAGATCTTTCTGGCAGCATTCCATGACACATCGTAATACAGGACGACACACGCTATACAGGATATGCTGCAGCTTGCAGCCACCCAAATAGATAAGCCATTTGTACGTCCGGGAAGCCCAGATCAATTTCCGATACAGATTCGCGATCAGAATCAGCTTTTGTAATGTGCTCGGAGCATAACGGATTTGGTGGATTTCGCTCACATCCAGATCATGGCCTTTCACATTGATAACAAAAGGACTTTTGGTGGAGCATTGAGCTGCATCAACATCGGAAGGAGACAGAAAATGAAATTCTTCATCATTCGGCACTTTGATCTAAGGTACAGTTAAAATACAGACGGACAGAAGGGCTGCTGAAAATTCACCATAAATTTGCAGAGACTGTTATAGTCGGTGATATCGGTCACGCCGTGATCGAAGGAGTACAGAAGGTCGGTTGCCGATGATGTCTTGTCAGAGCGAGGGCGCTTCCGGGAGCGATTCTCGACTGGTTCAACATTCTGATTATGAAAACTTCAGAAGACTTGTTAAGGAGGCGTTACATTCATAGATTCGTGAATAGGAGGAAACGCCGGAACAGAATCTGTATGGTGTAATAAAGATGCTGATGTTGATAGCGTTCCAGTATTAACTAGAGATGTGGCTTCATTCTGGCACAGAAATCTTACTTCGGTGTCCGCAGCCTCGTGATCGGAAGGATAGATGCTAACATTAAGGTCCGGGATAGAAACACAAGAGACATGAGCAAATATGGTCAGGAAGACAATTGCTGGGAAAAGCATTTCCGGGCGAACGAAGTTTGATTGAAGGATTTCGGCGATTCGAGAGGTCAAGGCGAGCAGAATTTTGGTTGTAGATGGATGAAGAACGCTCTATTAGGAGAGATTTGGTTGAGAAGCGAGAGGCGTGACAATCTTGGGATGGTGACCGTGGCTCAACCGATTCAACAATCTGATGGTTGTGGTGACACAAAGTAGCTCTGGACATAATCGCTGCGATTAACGAATCAAAAGTGCTAAAACTACAGTCGCGCAGTTTCCCATCTTAATGAGTTTTCTTTTGTCTTTTTGAATCCGAAAGTGGATCGTATTCAAGTCTTGCAGCGGCTCGATTACGATAAGACTACCATCAGGCAAGAGGTGTTCGCCGCTAGATGCCTTTACAGCTGCGACAGCATCCATAGCGACCCGGGCCTAATGCTTACGGCATCGGAAGACGGATCCGGCATAAACCGCAATCTTGACCCAATGTTGAAAGATCCGTATTTGTTAAAGCAGAATCCAGCAGAGATATGACAACAAAGGAGGCAAAATGAATAAAACAGAGCTCTCCCTCGATATAGTGGCCCCCCTATCTGAATCAGTGTTCGGTCGGCGTCGCAATATCCAGTCACTATATTGATTCTTTGGCAAATCGAAGGTATTCTAGATAATAAAGTCACAAAGAGGCAGACCAATGTTTGATATTATCGTTTATAGTATTGTCAACGTCTATCATATTGTCGAATCTTCCACAGCTTTTGTGAATTAGACTAACCAAAGGTACGACTCGAATCCGACTCATTCTTGAGCGAAAGGTGGAAGTGGCAAGATGAGTTAAAGGCGGAAAGTCACTGAGCGAAGCAGCTCGTCAATTCAAGATCACACGGCCTGCGGTTGCGTTATTTCTTTGAGTGATTCTTGCTGATTATCGCACCGAACACGCAGAGAATCCTTCTCAGCATCAACAAAAGCTACCCGCCGTCACTTTTGGTGTAATAGACCCGAAGCAGACTGAAGGAAAATCCCAGTTCAGCAACCAGTTATACATTCCCCTCTTGATTCCAGACGACTTTGCGAGAAACTGGATTGCGGACAGCTAATTGTGGCAAATATTGTCATCTCAACTGCCATCTCGAAGGTGGGCATGATCAGCCCGGCGATTCTGCCCGGGTCTGAAAGCTTCCATTGCCCATAACCAATTCGAAGTTTAGAGATGATTGAAAAACGACTTGTTTGAATTTTTACAGTAATGATGGAAAAAGGGGAGCAGCCCAATGGCCAACACAAATAGGCAATAAAAGTTTAGTTTGAGTATAAAATACTGATTTTCTGTATCTCAACATTCTGAGCTATTTTGAATAACCAGAATATGACATTGTGAAAATAGCAAATGCCTCGTGGAGCTTGATTATAGCATTTTCTGATCTCCCATTCTGGTCACGCAATTTTCCTCCGAAAAGTGTCCGTAACACTGCTTTTGAATACGATTTGGGTTCGAGGACTTCGAGGTGCAAACGCTGGAGTTCGGGTCCCATTCCAACCGCTAAAATCAGTTCAAGATTGTAGAGGCACTTGAAATCGCATCGGATGATCTCAGATTCTGAGCAATGCAATACAAGCTGTTTCTGGATCCCGTCATTCATTCGTTTTCGTGCGGTTTCGTTTTTTTTTTGTGCCTGATTTGTCGTAAAATTTTTTGAAAATGTGCGCGAGTCGCACATTTTTTCCTTCAAATCTGCGTGACTGGGGACTCGTTTTATCTGCGTTAACATGATGCATGATTTCTAGCTTGTTGTCGTCTGCAGCAATCCATCGGTGAATTGCCGATCTGGTCTCGGCGTCATATCGGCCATGGATTTGGCCTGGGTCCTTCAGACCCTAGATTTCGCTCCCATATTGGCCTACCTTGGCGGCCCGGACATCATCGCTCTCTCTCTCGTCGATCACCGTATTCATCAAGGTTATCTTCTATTCTGCCTTACTAAATTCTCTCTTCAACTAATTGCTTTTTTGTGGTTTGAAATTTCGGCATTGTTGACGATTTCAGACTCTTCGAATATCGTCCTTGTCGTCTGCATTTCTTTTCTCGCATAATTTACCCAAAACCCTAAACCCTAAACCCTTCTCGTTTTGCCGTACTAACCCAGACTGACAGATCTCGGCAATAAACCGTTTCCATTCTGGCAGCAGATCGCCCAGCAGTCCGGATATCCGTATCGACTGGAGCCACCGCGACGGTCGCTGTGCCAGCACGCCGGCCTGCCGGCGTTCGGGCGGGCGACGCGGACGCTGCTGCTGCGCTTCATGCGGCATCCGCATCGGAATTTCGTGGCGCACCTGCGAGCCACGTTCCGCGACCTGTCGGCGCCGGCCCTGAACTGCATCCAGCGCCGTAACGCCAACCTCATGTTCCTAGTTCGTACCGGCCCCGGGTTCGGCCGCATGCGTCCAGTCCAGAGCAATCGGACCCGGATCGCCGACGTCGTCGGCCCCGGCGACCTGATTCAGGTTCTGCCCACGAACGCCGCCTTCATCGTGTACGACCGCGGCGCGTTCCCGCCGACCACCGACCTCGTCGACGAGATCGGCGACAATTTCGGCGCCCCGATTCGGACGCCGTTGCGGACGCGCGCGGACCCGATGGCGGACCTGTTTCCCATGATCGTGCGGTATCTGCGGAGTGGCCGTCCTTGGTCGATTCTGTTCAATGATCCAGATGGACCTCCGTCTCTGCCTGTTCAGATGATCTGCTCACGACGCTCCAGCAAACGCCGCGTCTTCAGTACGAACTCGTTTTTTCTCGCAAAAACCTTCTTGTTTCTCTTTTCAGAGCTTCTCTTTCTCTTTCTGTTCTCTTTTCAGAGCTTCTTTCTCTTTCTGTTTCTCTTTTCAGAGCTTTTCTGTCTCGTAACGATTCTCTCATTTGCAGCGTAGAGATCCAGATGGTGCACTGGACCAACATGACGCCGACCTTCGACGAGCTGGAGAACTATTTGCGACAGAATACGGGTCAGAATCCACGTCCATGTCCGGAGACGCAGCTGTATCCATTGCTGCGTAGCGCCATGGATCCGCCCTATCTTAATGAACCGAATTACGTCTATATCTGGTCGTCGTATGATCGATTCTGGTTTCAGATCACCATCCATCCTGTGAATCGGCCATGGCAGTTCCCGATCGCGTCGTTCCCGACTCTGCATGCGCTGTTCACGGAGCTCCAAGATCTGCAATTGGTTCACGATTCGTGATTATCAACAGTCCAGATTCGGCACTCAACATTACGGCCAAAAACTTTGTCATTGAAGTACCCGCAGAATCGCGTAATCGGATTCATTTCGTCATATTAAAGGATTTGATCTTTCGACCGTTCAAATCACACTGGGCTTGCTTAAAGGAATTTGCAGGAGAATTCATCCGTCTATCGGAAGAGACGTTGATAGTAATGTTACAGAATGAAGAATGGAACCTTCATAGAGACTTTTTGGATCAGGTTGATTGGATCTAATCATTGATGACATTATAACTGACAGGCAGCAATTCTCGAGCCCACAAAGGAGCGCCTAGAATCGGCAGTTCCAAATTAACAGCGTATCGAAATCTCAAGAAAGTCTGGAATCAGTTTCGTGAGTTCACAACATCAATGGTCTCTGCTGAAAGAATTTTTAGAATAATGACACACTTTGTCGTCTACGCTGAATGGACATTCTTGGCGTACTTCCTTACAGTCAAGGCCGAAGATAGCTGATTTAATCCGCGAGATGAAATCCGCCAATCGTGAAGAAAGAGCTTCACATTGGATGCAACAACTTATGTATCGACCACAATCACAATCCAGAAGGACATCGAGTAAACCAGCCTTGATACTTTGGGAGCATTGCCGAATTCACGTAGAGCTGTTTTACGATACAAAGCCCAAAGCCCAAGTGTGCTCTGGCATCAGTTTGTGGACCTGCTGGAGACTAACAAACATCAATCATGAAGGCTCTGGCGGTCTCGTTTATTCAGCCCAAAAAAGAAAGTGTCCCGACCCAGACTCGAACTGGAGACCTCCTGTGTGTTAGACAGGTGTGATAACCAACTACACCATCCGGACATACTGTTGCGTTACAGAATCTTCCTTTCCGAAGGAAAAATCATTTTGGCTCCATCAGCTCTCTCTATAATGATACTTTTGGACAGATAAAACAATTCCACTTCCTTAGAGCTCTCGATTGCCTCACATCTATCTCTTGTCCTTAGAACAGAACATGCTGACTACAGAAAAGGCATCACGCGTTGATCGGCAATCATCATTAAATCTGTGAAAAAGACAAGTACGAAGCGGCTTAACTAACAATCCGGGCTTCGTGACAACATCGGATGCTCCCAATTCCTCTCTAGCCTTTGTCTGGCAATCGTCATGAATAGTAAACCTCGTCGTTATATCTTAATCACCGTGTGCTATTGCTCTGGAATGTCTTATGGCAGCATAATAGCACTGCCTTGGATCTATTATGCTCTCTCAGTCGAAACTGGCAAACTCTATCCCAATATGCCATTCTCTTGGGCCATTTCGAGAGCAGCTCTTTGCTCTGCGAAATTTGCTGTACTGATTTTTTCCGATACTCCTATCAAGCGGAACCTTCTTTGCTTGTTAATTCGATTATATCGCACTTGTTGGTTGTGCCAACTTTTTCGGCGCCGTGGGCGGCACAGTTATTCTCATCGGGAGCCTAAACCTAAGTCCAGGAAGACAATGGCGTAACCTATATATAGAGCCATGCAGGGTTCCGAATCTGATTCAAGAGAGGAAGCTTGTGGAATGAAATTTATGGACCTGAATGTAAAGAGCAGCAAAAACATTGATCGTTGTGAACCTGAGCCAACCATATCATGAAACATTTTCAATTTCACCTGCTAGACGATCATTTACTTCTCGTAATTCCTATCAGGCAGAGTCAAACACTAAGTCGTACTATGAGAGGGTTCGTCTCGCATATCGGACGCGTGACAAAGATGGACCCGATCATGAGCCAAAGTGCGGGAGCCTTATGATGAGAGGAGCTACAGATAGCGATGAGCATAAGGTCAATAACCAGTTAATTTATTTCCGACAGAACGGGCATTTCAAGCTCCGTGAAACGGGCTGGTTTCTCATATAGCTCAGGGCACAGTCCATATGGAAGAAATGTTGTTCACACTGCAACTGATAGATCTCCGCCTTGTCCGCCGTACTGTTATCACTCTGTAGAACAATATCAAAGCGCTATCGCAGGAATAAAACCAATTCTTCGAACAATGACGAGATTCTCAAAGCTGTTATGGAAGAAAAACGAAAAAAAAAACGCCGAAAACCAAAAACCCTAAAACAGCCGAATGCACACGAACCGGAGCCCGTTCGGATTGAGACGTTAAAGGTTCCAGACAGATGCTGCAGTTATCTTGTAGGCGATCCTGAGACTAAGTGCAGATATGATTATAATGAGAACGAAGGCGATAAGCTTTGACCTACCATCAAGCGATAACAGCCATGATACGGCCTCCGTATGACCGTAATTGAATGCAGCTTGGACAGATCTTCCGCATGCAGCTGCGCATAAATCCGCAATAAAAAATCGCGGACTTCCTTGGTTGGCGACGACCCTTCTGGCAACGATTCCATCAACACCTTTATCAGGCAGAGCCATAGAGAGGACTGCGCATGCCGCATCCCCTCGACGGCCCGGGCCAGTACGACCCAGTTCGCGATCGACGCCGGGAACAGTTCGTGACGGACCACGTCACGGAGTAGGTTTTCATGGAACAGGATGGTGGTCCAGCTGCCTGCTACAATACGGACGATGGAGACGCAGAGGTGGCCGCTCACGGACGCCGTCTCGGGGTGAATCGCACACCGTAGCAGCCGATTGAATAAGAACAGCTCGTGTTGGAATTGGTTCGAGAAATGCAGTTTGCGCATGCCGTATTTGGGCTGTGAGCTCATCCTAAGAGCGCAATTTAACAACGGGAGTCTAGAAACCCTAAACCCTAACCCTAACGCCAGGGTTTCAGAGCATACATACCATGACCCGAGGGAGATCGCAACTCGAGATAATTGCAATGGAGACAAATCGACATATTTCTGATCTAACTCCGTACGGAGTACGAGATTATGATGCAGGTCACCAGCGAACTGATCCCAATCTCCATTGAGCGCGTAGCCCTTGCTTTTACTCACCCAACTAAACCCTAGTCGTTACAATTCGGAATTCGTCGTAAAAACCGTGACACGTTACCCATCCTGCTGCATCAGCGCGGCCAGGAACGACGCCGCCTGCGTCGCGGACATGTGCTCTATAATCCTCGATCGCGATATCTCTCCGGATCGCAATAGCGACTCAAAGTCACGGATCAAATCCGGTGTCACAAAGCTTCCGAACGGCCTATCACCACCAACCACATCAATAAGCGACCCTCGGGGGAGCGGACCAGTACGACCTGTAAGCCTTGAGGGCGCGCTGGAACGAGCCGGACCACAGAGATTCGACCAGAGCCGTGGGCGTGCATCCCCGCAGGACGAATTCGATGAGAATATCGTGAAGGCAATGAAGAGGGACTCCGATCTGTTGCAGAATCTGTAGGAGCCTGGTCTTACAGACGCACAGAAAGCGCTGCGATCGGACCAGGCGCTGGGCCGCGTCGTAGAAGAGGACGGACCAGGGAAGGGGGTGCAGGACGGAGGCCGCGCTCCACATCACGGACTGAATCTCGTCGTGCGGACACCGGCTGACGAGCTCATGCCAGACGTCGGAGAGGGTCGTCTCAAGTCGCGGAATCGAATCGGTGTCGTCCACGCAGTTCGCGATCACATCGGCATAGAACGGGGCCAGTACGCCCGCATATTTGACCGATTTCCGCTTCCGGCGAAGAATCGCCAGGTAGAGGGGCGCGAACTTCGGCAGATGATCCCGGGACGTGTTTCGAATCAGTTTCAGGAGTAACGTTTCGTGGTCGTGCACGCCCATCTGCGTGAGCGTCATCAACACGGCCGCGAATCGCCAATGCGTCACGGACTCCGAGCTCAGCAGTTCGCCCACAAACGCCGCCTCCGCCTCGGTCTCGGCAAACGACGACCCAGGCAGCAACGAATGTCGTGGCAGACACGGCTTTATGAGCGCGTGTGGTGGCGATGGGGTCGGTACGACGGACCGGAAATGATCGCGCAGCCGATCGAGATTGTCCGTGAAAGCCACGTCGAGGACGTCGAAACGGTCTGGGACCTGGACTGCGCAGCAGAGTTCGCTGAGCAGGCGATCGACCTCTTCATCGGACAGCGGAGAGGCCGCGCTCGCCGCACTGACTATTGTTAGGAGGCCAAGCACGAGACAGGCGAGCTTCATTAGATAGGAGGAATCAGGAATCTGAATGGAAGAAGTATCGAGTCAGAGTCTCGGGGTCGGAAATTGCGGAATAATGCAATTTAATAATCCATTTGTTGATCTTTCCGTCACGACAAAAGTTAGAGATATCTGTCAACCGATCCTCCTTAACTGTACCGATATATAAAAACTAGCGATTACTTCGCCCTTTGTTCTGCTTTGTGTTCTACGCTCGTGTTCTGTTTGGTTATAGGCCCAGTCGCGCTCTGTTCATCGTCCCTTCCTCTTTGAATCTTTGTATCATGGC